>JAOXYD010177943.1:0-36762 GCA_028565735.1 Pinacopodium congolense | reverse complement strand
GTGTTATATGCTTATGTATGGATAGAGTGAGCACATCGATGATGGCCACTCACTGAGTTTTCCCTAAAAACTCACCCCACTCAACATTTCAAGTCAGAGGGAGCTCAACTCCTAGTTTAAGATAGGGTAAAGATAGTGAGAGCTGTGTACTTACAGACTTATCATTGATCAGAGGTTGGTCAGCTAACATCTTGAAGAGTCTAGATAGAATGTTTTTGTTTTATTTGATACTTATGTATAGTTTATGATGATGTATAAATGGACTTGGTTTTAATAAAATATGAGTTTTAGTGTCTATTTTCCTTCTAATTATGTTGTACGATGCCTATTATAATTGCTCTAGCGTGCCACCTTTGTAGGGTATTTACTCAGATATTTATCAAAATATTGGGTAGGTGTCCTATGAGAGTGGGATATTACAACACACATTACAAGAGGAGAAAGAAGGTTAGCTTGCTAGGAATTGTGGTTTTGATACCATTTTATTGAATTGAGATTATGTTTTAATGGAAGAAGAACAAATACAAGTATCACTTGGTTAAAAACTGAGATTATGCTTTGTAGGAAGAAAAAAAAATACAAAAAAAATACAATCACTAATGAAAATTCTAATGGGAAACTCAATGATTCTTATAATATTGGCCCACTCTCTGTTATTATGATTTCCTCATGATTTTCAACCTTATTCTTAATAATCTAAAATTGACTTAGATTCCTTCATCTAAAAAATTTCAAAATTTTTTCTTAATGTTTAAAGTCTCATTTTTTTTACTTTATCAACACTTTAAAAAGGCTTTTCCAAAATAGTTTGTGGTTCCTTTGAATTAGTAGCATCGATTATTTTTCAAACATTTAATCATCTAAACATTGATAAATAAGAATAAAAACTTATTGATCCTTTTTTTCTTATCTTAGACAAAGCTTCTTTATCATTTTGAGATAAATTTTCTTTATTGTGTCTTTCTTAGAACTGACACTTTATTGAACTATGTTTTAATACTACTTTGTTACACTATTGAGAGAATATTTTTATTGGGAAGAAGAGTGAATTAGTAGAAACTATAATCACATTAGGAAATACAATGCAGATAATAATGATTTTTACAATGTGACTACCCTCTCTTTTAAAATAACATTATGCTTATATATATCTATAGATCTCTAAATAACTTTTAAAATGTCCTAAATGTTTAATAATAAAGACTTTTTGACTTTCACAACTTTGTAATTTTAAACTTAAACATTAACCTAGGCATCTCAACTTCAAGATTCTTTTTAATATTAAAACTTATCAAATAGTAATAAATATTTAAATTTATACTTCTAACACCTCCTTATAAATTTAAATATTTTACTTGTAGTAATTGCTTAGACCATAAGTTAGAAGAAAATCATATATTGTAAAAAAAATGGTTTTTTTTTTTTGTAATTTGTATCACCATCACTTTTTCATAGTAATGATATTCTTCAAACTCTCTTTCTTTAATATTAGTCTCAAATTCATTCAAGTTAACCATAACCTCGTCATATTTTTTTCCCTACATCTTCATAACATTGGAAATTGTTTTCAATAATCTTTGACTTTAGAAAGCCTTTGATTATTCACATTTTAAATTATAAAATCATAACCATTTTTCAAATTTATTATCAAATATAAGGATGCAACATTTTTAGGAACCTACTTTGTACAGGCTTGATGTCGAAACTATGTATGTCTTTCACACTTGTCTTCAAAACTAACTTTTCTCACAAAAATTAGTTTATATTCAAGACCAAACTCTTTCACATGCATGATTTGTTGGTGACAAAAATAATTTTTCAAGTACTTCGTTAAGGATTGGTTTAAATTGAACTATAACAAGGAACATATTTCCATTCTCTCTTTCCACTTTTTAGGCTAATATGATCACATTGGTGTTTAACTATTATAGGAAAATGAATGCCATTAGTTTAAAAAAAGTCATTGAATTCTTTGAAAGTAAATTCTCCTCCTTGATCAAATCACAAAACTTTGATCTTATAGCCATTCTCCTTTCTACGAGCATCTAAAATTTCTTGAAAGCGAAAAAGCTTTTAATTTTTACTTAAAGAAAAATAAACCTAAGTCTTCTCATTAAAATCATTAGAGAAAAGTAAGAACTTTTTTACCAAGGGAAGGTGGATTAATTAGTCCATACACATCAGTATGAACAAGTTGAAGAGGACTAATTTCTTTTGATGTTGATTCTTTAGAAAAACTCTCCTTAGTATGTTTCCAAGAAGAAATGTTTTATAATTAAAACAAGCATATAGATATAAGGTATAATTTCATTAAGAATGTGTTACTAATAAGGAAGTAGAGCTCAAGTACTTGAAGGTGCAAGATCAAGTTACAAATATTTTCATGAATTAATTAAAGTTTGAAGATTTTCAAAGATTAAGAATAATGAATAAAATTTCAAATTAAGGGGGTTGTGGAAAATAGTGATTTGAATATTTTATAATATACTCTCAAGATAGTGTGGTGCTAGAAATAGTGTGAATTATTAAAGGTCTTCTAGTAATATTCAAAAGTCATCTAGTAATATTCAAAAGTCATATAGGAATATACAAGAGTTTTCTTATAACTACAAAAGTCTTTTAGTATTAAGTGAGTCATTTATATTCGTATTTGTGGTTTTCTTGTAAATAGAGGATCAACACCTCTATAAGTACCATAGTTCATTTTGTAATAGTTAAGATGAAATAGAAGAAAGTTTCATGTCATCCTTTATCCTCCATTCTCTCATTTCTCAACATAGCATAGCAACTTGTCAAGATTTGTAGTGATTATGTGAGCGTTCATAATGTTGATATTGACTTCTAACAACATTGCAACCTTGACCTTTAAATGGACCATAAGATAGATTCAACTAAACTTAAAAGATAGTTACGATGGACACCAAATCAACTAATTAACTCACAACCTTTTAATCAAGTATTTCAATGTGAAGAACTCTTCCCTTAGTCCAATAGATTCCATAAAGGCATTTTAATAATTGTTATTACAGGGAAGCAAATTAGATGGAGTGTCTCTAATATTATTGATGAATTATCATATGTAAGGCTCTTGCTTCCAAGATATTGTTAATAATTTTTCCTTAGATTTAACATTAATTAATTACTAAATTTTAAGAAATTAAGATTAAGTAAATTAAATTTGATCTATAATAAATTTATAAAGAAGACACAATAAGTAATCTAATCAAGTAAGTCGAAGTTTAATAAGAAGAATGGATTCTTATCAATATGGGATAGGTGTTTATTAGGATTGTGATGATAAATTCTAATAAAGTTACCTATAAGTAATGCTAAATCTCCTGTACTATTTTGAAGTAAATTTCTTGGATATATAGTTTCTCTAACTCATTAAAAATTCTAAATATTAAGAAAAGTGTAAAAAGGTGCAATGCACTTGATCTAGAACAATGTAAAGGTTTTTCGAAAGTTTTAGCTTAAAGGTTGACGAACTTATTTATGTAGTTAAGGAGCTTGTTAATATGGTTTAACGACTTGTTTAAAGGAAATGGATAGTAAAACATGTATGATTTCGTATTGTCTTTATTAGTTTTATGTCATACAAGTTCATAGATGATCCTAGGTAACTTTATAAGATTATGTTAGTTTATAACACATGGTATCAGAGAAATTCCTTGATTATAAGAATTTAGATGGAGATTTTTTAATTTCTTTGTGAGAAAATTGAAGAAATTAAGATGTTTTGCTTGAAAATATTGCATATTTATTGTTTCTATTAGGTATATACAAAATTTATAAGAAACCTTTTTCTAGTGATTTTCTAGTAAAACTAGTAAAATTTGACAAAAAATCAACTTGAAACTAGACTGGTAGAGGTAGCATAATGAAAATTTATCTAGTACTTAAGCTACACATATGTAGGATGGTTGATACAAAAATGAGGAGTGTGCACCACATATTTGGTGCATTCATAAGGTGATATGTGTCTATGCAGGAGGCACATAGGAACACATATCATACAACCCTACGTGCATAGGAGTGTGTTTGATAAGTGTCTATCACACGCCATTCACTTTTGGTACATGAGTTGCGTGTCACACATATTGCTTGCATGCCTAAGGCTTCATATGCATGCTGATAGTGCCTCTATATCATGCTAACATTAACGCATTATATGATATAAAAATTTAAAAAAACTAAACTTTTCAAATTTTGTAAAATGGGCCCAAGGTTATTTTATAACAATTTTGAGGTCTTGTGAATTCATAAAATTAATTTTTTAAAATTTTGAGATTATTAAATTGCAAATAATTAGGGATTAACTTTTAAAAATTCAAATCAAGTTACTAAAAGTATAATTGTGCAAATTTTCATGCAGTCAGCTTGATCTAAGGGAGATACATATAGTATTTCTATCTCATATAGTTTTTGGTTATTGTATATTATTCACTTTTTCAAATATTTTTGTTGTTGAATTTTCAATATAAAGTAATTGATAATTTATTTTCAACACTATTTTGTGATAATAATAGCATGTTTACAAGTTCTGCATCATACGAAGGTAAGATGTCATATGTTTATACCCACGTAGAAAAAATTTGAGGATAACAATCGATACATCTCTTGCACTAGAAAATTGGTCTAAGGGCTAATGAGATTGTAGTCACCAATATGGTCTTTCAAGTTAATATTAGGACCATGTTTCCTAGTATGTTGAAGGATGTTTATGGTTTTTTATTTTGTTATTTTACTAGCAAGTATTTACCTTGTATGAAACTCAAAGATATGTATAAAGGCATTTAGTGAAAGATGACCATTATTTGAGTTGTCTATACACCCAAAGGTGGTAAAATCATAATAATTGATGGTGTGTACTCTGATCATTTTTATTAGTGATCACATATATATGTTTTGTATATTTTAGCTAAATGTTTTTCATGATATGTTAGATAATATTCTTAGTACATATATGTTGATCGGTTTACTAATCTATGATCTAAAAGCAAGTGCCTCCTGTTCACAAGTAATATAGTGGATTAGAGTCCAAAGATCATTCCTATAGGGATCCCTTGTAACTACTAGGTCAAAAGGCATGTGATTATCTATAAAAATCTTATTTAAGTGATAAACTAAAGTAACTAAGTAAATTAACAACTAAGGTAATTAACTATTCAATCTAAATAAAAGTTATAAGTTATAGGTTCTACTAATCATAAGATCTTGCTAGGGTTTCAAAGTTTAATTGATTCATTTAAATCCAAGGAATTACTATATTGAATAAATGTAAAGTATCTTCATGAAAAACAAGACAAAACTAATGATTAAGATAAAGCCTTATCTCTCTTAATCCTAATTCATTTATATCTTCATTTAAATAAATTAGATTAGTAGGTATAAAGTAAAAAATGTTCAAACTTAAAATATTTTAGATTTGAGACCCTCATAAGGAATTGAAGTTTGATTATTCATCAGCTCAATTATGTTGTTTAATTAATTTTTCTATCAATTAAAGTTGATCTCTTGGACCCTAATGACCTAATAATTTATCATTGGTGGAAAATATAAGACAAATTATTAGGCAATTAATTAAACAAAAATCTTTCATCGTAAAAGAAAATAAATAAAATAATAGTTAATCTATTTAGTACCCTAGCTTTACCTAAGAAATTTAAGTACAGCTAACTAATAATGAACATAAAGATTGAATAAGAAAACACATATTCATTAATTAAATAAACTGGAGAATCAATACAAGATAAAAGGAAATGAGTTAATGAAAATACAAAAGATATATATATATATATATATATATCCCAATTGCAATCTTACTCTTTATTCTACCTCGAATGCTCCTAAGAATCCTAGACTCAATAACTCAATTAATATAAAGTATACAATAGAAGAAAACTAAAACTAAAGATAACAAAACCTAACTAAGCTAAACTTGAAATCTCTCTAAATCTCATATCTATCGATATGGCTTTCTTTACTTCTTCTTCTTTTCACTCTTCTTTTAGCTTCCCTTTTATACCTTTGAATGGTTGCTATTAAGGTTTTAAAACACTAAAACACATCTAAAGGTAAATTTAAGTAATATTTTATCAAAAATGGGCTTTAAAACTTATGCTTTTCAAACCTAAAATAGTATTTAAACTTGAGTAAATTGGTAATGTTAAATAAGGTTGTTTATCTTCTATCTTTTGCCACTTTCTCCACTTTTCGAAAACAATACTTCCCATGGGACAAAATGGCACTATTTCTATAGGGTTGTTTATGTTTTCGTTCTTGTAAAAATTGTCCCTCTTTAATCCTTTTTCATACTTAAGCCCTAAAAATTTAACGTGTACATGAAAATTCATTAATATAAATATTTAAATAGGAAAATTCAGATATTAGTAAGGGTAAAAACATCTTAAAACATGGCATGAAAGTTTATATAAATTTCTCTTATTAAGATACTACTTATGGATTTTAGTATCACTGTTATCCTACATTTGTATTGATGTTTTCCTTTAACTATGTGTATTCATCTTTTTTTTAATAATAATAATGCTACTATTGCAACCTTAACTGATTTCAATTTTAAGAAATGGAAGCAAGATATGAAATTTTCTTTGAGATAATAGATATCAATATGGTCATGACAAAGGAGAAGCCATTTCCTCTCACATAATCTCATTCTAAATTTGTTAAAGTAGTCCATGTAGGTTGAGAAACATTAAACATAACTTGCTAATTGACCATTAAGAGGTTTGTGCTTGACAATCTACTAAAATTTTTGCTAAATATGACCATTGTTAAACAATTTCTCAATAACAAATCTCAGTGTTATTGAATTTCTTCTAATGCTAAATTTAGTACTATATTTAAAGAATTGCCTTTTATGAGGGGTTAGTGGAGTGAAAGATCATATCATTCAAATTCTTTACTTCTAGAATAAACTTAAAGCCCCCAATATTCTTATTCCTAGTTCTTGTATTGTCCAGCAAGCTTTGAATACTCTTTTTAAAAGTTTAATACGCTTATTATTACTTACAACTCTTAGGGTGAGCCTTGGGATGTTAATCCTATTAAGTTACCCCTTTTTTAGTTAAGGAAGAGAAATTGAAAAATACTTTTCAAACAGTCATAATTACCACAAAACCTTAAGCTAAAGCCAAGACCATCAAAACCAAGGCTAAGTCTTCCTGACATCCTCACCTTAAGGAAAGAGGTTAGATTAATGGAGTGAGGTCCCCTAGTAATTTCGTAAGGAGTATGAAGTGCTTCTTCTATAATATGAAAGGTGATAAAAAAAACTTGACTACTTAAAATATAAACAAAGAAAATAAATATAGAAACATTCAGTCGCCTTATGCTATTTATGAACCAAATATAGCTATAGCCACATATGGTTCTTGAAGACTAATAGTAGAGGTTCTACTTATGTTGATTCCACAGTACTATGGTTTATATCAAAGAGAAAACTAAATAAGAAAGAATTAAATTTGAGTACAAGTAGTGAAGAAAATAGCATGTAGAATTTATAGAAGTTATGTGCTTGAAAGTTGATATTTGATTTGAAATAGTTTCATATGACACTACTATATATCATCTTTTAGACAAAATATGGTTTCTGTTTTTTTTTTTTTTTTGACAAAAAGGGGTTATAGTTTTGTAATCGAAAAATCCACTGAAAAATTATCTTTTGATACAAAACCATATTAGTGTATTCTTCTTGTCATATGTTCTATATAGAATGTGTTTGACTCTTAATAATTTCTATATTTTTTTGTATGTTGCCAAAAAATTATTGGTAAAATTGACCATATCTCTAAAGATAAAGTTAAAAGATTAGTAAAGATAACATTCTTCATATTCTTGATATTACAGATTTAGAGACATGTATTGATTACTGTAGAGATAAATAAACAAAATAAATAACAAAAAAAGCAATACACAATTTTATTTTATTTGATATTATTCATATTGGCATATGAGATCCTTACACATCACTAATTATAGATATAGATAATTTTGTAATATTTATTGAAATTTTTTCTTGATATGGATATTTATTCTTGTTTAAAGAAAAGTTTAATGTTCTCGACAAGTTTAAGGTCTTTAAGCCTGAAGTCAAAAACTAACTAAGAAATCTAGAAAATTCATTTGATTTGATCGTGGAGGTGGGTATTATAACAAACAAGGGGTTTCGAAACAAGAAAAGGGCTTGTTTACCAAATACTTAAAATTTTGAGGAATAATAACATAGTACTATGCCAAGTAGTCTTGAAAAAAAAAAGGTATGACTGAAAGATGGAATTGCATCATACAGGAAATGATGATAGAAATGCAAGTGGAATACTAACCTTTTATATTACCTTTGGGATAAGGCTATAAAGAAGGTTTTATACATTTTGAATTGAGTCCTAAGTAAGTCTATTTTAAAGACATCATTTAAGCTATAAAAAAGAATGAAAACTAACTCTCATTCATCTTTGCGTATAGGGTTATCCCGTTGAAGATATGCTATACAATCGCTACGAGAATAAATTAGATTCTGGTTATACTTATTGCTATTTTATAAGATATCCAAAACACTCTAAAGTCTACAAATTTTACTGCAAAGAAGGAACCTCTAAAATAATGGAATCACAAACAACTAAATTTTTAGAACATG
This sequence comes from Pinacopodium congolense, assembly GCA_028565735.1. Classification (NCBI taxonomy): domain Eukaryota; kingdom Viridiplantae; phylum Streptophyta; class Magnoliopsida; order Malpighiales; family Erythroxylaceae; genus Pinacopodium; species Pinacopodium congolense. Next base: position 28,106 of record JAOXYD010177943.1, on the reverse strand, counting down.
ATATGTTTAATAAGGTTTATCATTTTCATATTATACCTAATGTTACTCCACTATAGGACCAAGAACCCATATAAATGTAGAGTTAGATTTTTAAGGCATATGATTAGATTAAACATGTTCTATTAAGAAGGTCCACTAGGCTGAGGAACTTATATTGTTTATCTAGGAAACATTAACTGTAACATAGGTATGGTTGATTCATTTAATTTTACAGAAGCTATTTTTTGTTTTCATACAAATTTATGGTGGGATAAAATGAGGAATGAGATATAATATATAAAGTATAATTAGGTATAAGAACTTATTGATTTACCCTTTAAGTATAAAATTGTTGCTTGCAAATAGATTTATAAGACCAAGAAGGATTTATTTGGCAAATTTGAGTAGTTTAAAGCCAAGTTTGCTAACAAGAGTTTTTAATTAAAGAGAGGGGACTGAATTTAATGTCACTTTTTCCCCTATATTCTCTAAGGATGTATTTAGAGTTATTATGGAAGTAGTAGCTTATTATGATATGGAGTTTCCTTATATGGATATCAAAACTTGTCTCTTGAATGAAGATTTTAAAGAGGAGATCTATGTGATATAGCTTAAAGGATTTCAAGAAGATAGTAAGAGTCATTTGGTTTGTAAACTGAGGATATAAATATATAAATTAAAACAAATGTCCCATTGGTACCTAAAGTATAAAGAGGTGATTACCTTATTTGGCTTCGTAAAAATAAAGTTAACAGATTCTTATATTCCAAGATTAGGGATCATTTTTATACTTCTGTATATATCAGATTTCTTGCTTATATTAAATGATTTTGGGCAAGTTAAATGAGATTAAATAATTTTTGTCCAAACATTTTGACATGAAGGATTTTAATGAAGCATCTTTTGTCCTAAATATTCAAGTTCACTAAGACAGATCTTGAAACTTAATAAATCTTTTTCAAAAGACATACAATGAGAAAGTCTTGAAAAAGTTTAAATTGAAGAATTGATACCTTTATACAATACAAATCTCTTGTGGACAGAGGTTATCTTGAGTATATAACAAGATTGAGAGAGAGGGAGACCAGGAGGAATATTTTTTATTTTGGTATGGTTATTAGCTTGATATATGCTCATATGTGTACTATAATATATATTGCATTCATTATTAAACTTTTATAAAGATATTTATCTAACCTAGGTATAAATAACTATAATTCTGTTAAATTAGTTGAGATATCTTCAAGGAACCAAGGTTAACATATAGTAAAGTTAAGAATTTCAATTTGAATAGATATATAGATTTAGATTTTTTTAATGTGATTAGATATTTTAAAGTCCACATCAAGTTATACTTTCATGTTAATAGATGATTTTGTACTATGGAAATGTGTCAAAAAAAAAACTTATGACCGTTTTGATAATGCATACAGAGTTGTTACATGCTATAAGATTGCTTCACAAATAGATTGCTTGAGGAAAAAAATTTAAAAAAATGTCTATGGTTAATTTAATAGCTAGACCCATATGATTATGTTATGATACATGATCTAAACATTTGGAAGTCAATACAATATTTGATTAAAAATGGAACTAGTATAGAAAGGTGGTTATACAGTGGGACATTGCCAAAATGTTTTTTTATGGCATGTTTACAGTATATGTGTATCAAAATCCTTTGAAATTTTTAGTAAGAGATCATTGTATTTTTACTCCAACACAAAATGTATTTTTGTTTTATGTGTGTGTGTATGTGTGTGTGTGTGTGTGTGTGTGTGTGTGATTAACATTTTGATCTCAATCATACAAATTATTATACATTGTCATAATTAATGCGTGTGAAGCTCACCTAAGTTTTAAATGAAAATATAAACCAAAGACAATAATAATGCTAAAACCCATAATGAGATAAGTTCACCTATCATAATATAGTATAACTACTGTGAATCCAAGTTATCAATCCACGATAACTGTAATTACTAGAGAATTCCTATCCTTGCTATCTAACCTACTCAAAAGATGATTGATTGACTAATTAAAGAAATTAAACTAAACAACTAGAGAAAAATCCAAAGACAATCTTACAAAAATTAACAAGTAATAGTGAAGCTAGGATTTATATTGCTAATCCCCCTATGATAGGTTCGTATTCATCATTCACCTTTCATTAAGAAATTCTCTAAATTATCTTAGATGATAAGTTCCCTAAGTCTAATTACATGCTCACAATCAAGTCATATAACTCTTATTTTCAATTTAACAAATTGAGCTATTATTCACCCTATCTCAATTCATTAACTAAATGATTTACTATGATCTACGGAGCCTATTATTTTGACTAAGCTCACGCTTAATTTGGACATCTTATATAATCCTATGGTCAATAACTCCATGTAAGATGCATCATCTATGATGATCTATTCATATATTTGATTTGGTCCATCTAAATATATGATACCATGTACATGGAATTGAATTTGCATGGTCACAAAACATTCAAAGTCTAATCTCAATTAACTCTATAGGTAATTCCAATAAAACTTGAAAATTCACATTAAATCAAAGAAAATAATGTAATATCACATCTTATGATTCATAAAAATCTAAATCCTATAAGAAAACTAGTTTAAAAACATTCTAAAAACAAAAACAAAGATCATAAAAAGAAAATGGGTAGAAAGGCTTATAGTTAAATCTCTTGAATCTCTTGACTTCTTAATGATTCATGTTGCCAAATCCAATCTTCATCTTGAATTCTCTATCTTTTAATCTCCTTGTCTCTTTCAATATTGCTAAAAATTTGTTAAGATGACTTAGGAATTACCTTAAACATTTTGACGGTGGATAAGGGGCTTCAAAAAGCCAAAGAAAATGAGAGCAAAAAACAACTAAAAACACTTAAATACCAGGCTAATAAAGCCATGGTCAGATCCATGACCATAGATGATCCTATGGTTTTGTCTTAACAGAAACCATGGGCATGGCCCTAGGTGTACAACTTTCTGACTTTTCTACTTTCAGTTCTTCTTAGTTTTTTTATTATAACTTTTTTTTATTCTATTATGGCCTTGAAATTTGGAATAGAACTTAATACCATGATGTTATTACTCACAAAATTAATTCTAAAATGATTCCAACTCTATAAGTACATTAAATTGCTCACTAAATTCCCCCACACTTGAGTTGTTGCTTATTTTAGCTTCTCTTACTCTTCTCTTAATTCACTCTTCATGGCTTAGCGTATGGCCTTACTATTTGATGTAAAACTTCATAACTTGATTATCTAACTTTTTTAATTCATTTCATATAAACTTCATCTCTAAAATTCATTAAAAAACTTATCAAAGTATTATAAAGCATAATAAATATAAGCAACATTTTATTCAATAATCAATTAAATATGCACTTAAATCTTGGAATTGCTCCTCAAGCATAAGATAATCATTACAAAAATGTGCCTAAAAGATGTATAATTATGACACTATCAAATATTCCCACACTCAAACTTTTACGTTTCCTTAAGAAATGACTTAAACATCCACTTAAAATAACATTGATCAATAGTTAAAAGTTAATTGAGTAAAAACAAACATTAATCGATTCTTTTTATTTAGATCATATATCACATTTCCTTCATGACAAAAACATTATTATCATACGTAATTACACTTTTAATAAAGAGTAACACTTAATGCATAATATCAAGTATCTAAGCAGTTTCATATAAATCACCATGCAAGATTGGTCAAGGTTGTGTCAAAGCGATACAAAACACAATTTAAATTACACTTTGGAGAATTTTTTTTTTGATTCACCTCATCTTTTGGTGCAAGAGCAAACACCTTGTCATGAATGTTCCTAGGTTACTCATCAACTCCTCCTTTAGCTTGTTGAGATGTTATCTAGGTATTTGACATTAGTAAACATTTTGTTGTGAACATCTAAAGTTACTTAGCTGGATCACACTCTTAAATGGCTACTATCACCACTCATGAACTCCAACCTTTTTGTGTGAAGGAAGTAGAGAGAAAACTTATGCTCACTTTATCATACATTTGTTTCATTTTCAATTTTTATTAGATACTAAGAATCTAACTCCAAATTCACATAACAATCTATATGAAATGTCCTTAGACACATGATACCATACATAAGGGCCACCATAACACATGCAAATCATTCAAAATAAAGAGAAAAAGGAAAAAAATTCGTTGGAAATCATTGAATAATTGATTAATGCTTAACTAAATAAAAAATTTCGATTGAATTCAAATTACTATCAAATTTAAAACAAAACAAATATGTGATAAATTATAGAGGATGTTGATCTTTCCCCTCACACTTAAGCCAAATTGCTCTTAATTTTGGAGGATGAAAGAAAATAAAGCACAGAAAGTATTATTAGGGATGGAGAACATTACTCCCTTGAATATCGATTTGTAGGCATGAATTGAGAGGCACATATGCCATTCTTTGTCCTATGAGTATATTAGACATATTGATCAAAGCTTGTAATATATTACCCAAAGAGCAATGTTAAAGCACAAGTATTCCCAAATGATGAGATCAAGATGGATAAATTAACAAGGACATAAAATAAAATTATCATAAAATGAAATCCTACATGATGTAAACGTTTAAAACATTCAAAATTATATGAAAAAAAAATTAAATCTAATGAAAGGATAAAAGACAAAAGACAAAAAAACTTGGTTGTAATGTTTAAATCCATTTACATAGCCATAGAGCATCATCTGTAGGTGTTCTTCCTGGTTTTCATCATGATTTCTACAAATAACACTTAAGTAAATGTGAATAACTTGTATCCCTACCCAAAAACTCAATCCATAGCCATAACACCCATTTATACAAACTACAATGATCTTTGAACAAGTAATTATGCTCAAAGTGTTAAGTCATGTAATGTTTTCTATAATGTTCAAGGATAAGGCTTATGAAGCATTCAAACTTATCAATACTTTAACACATCATATAAGAGTAGTGTGTTGAACTCATTAATTAAACATAATGGAAAAGAGAACGAGATGCACATAAATTAGAATTAACATATAAACCCTCTTTAGACACCTATGACATTAGCAATCCAAAATAAAATTATAACATATGTTGTCCATGAATAATTCTATCACAAAGCACATCTAACTTCAATACATTAAACAATCAAAACCTCAATTAACACCAAATTTTTGTTCACAAGAATCACTTGTAGAGCGTTTAATATCAACATGTGGTTTCTAAAAGTACTAAATATTCATAATTAGCAATTAACTTAAGTTATGCAACAAAACCATAACTATTACAAACTTATCCTCAAACAAAATTACACACTAATAAAATAACTTGGCAACCAAGATTGAAAAAGGAACTTAAACACACATAAGCACACAATTATATGCAAATGTAATTAAATAAAACATGCCAAAATGCAGCCCTAAATGCAATAAGTTCTAAAGATTGACATAAAAAGAAAATAAAGAGAATACATAGAGGTTGGATTGCCTCCCAACAAGTACTTTTTAAAAATCTTTTAGCTGGACCTTAACACCAAAGAATGATTATTCTCTTTTTTAATCCATACCTTCAGTTAATTTCTTCAAATACTAGATGGTTCAATGAAAATATTTGAGCTATAATACTTACCAGCTGATATCTCTCTTCACCTTTTTTAGACTATGTTATCTAGATATCTAATTTCTCGCCTACTATTAGAAATTATTATAATAATAAAATCAAAGCACAAAGGTACCTATTTTACTTCCTTAACAACTGTAACATTAACCGCATCTTTCATTTCATCATCCACAACGAGTGTCGATTCTCCCTCACTTGTTATTAATTCCACCGTATTTTTCTCCCTTTGACCACTTCTATTTTAGTAGGCATACTAGCTCACTCTTGTTCTATAATTAGTTAAGCTATATGTCCATTTTATGTTGCCAAGTGGCATAGGAAAGACTTTATAACTTTGAATCAAGATTCTACTATGGTTATAACCTTAACTAATAATTCTCTCAATCTCAATTCCTTTTTTTGTTGAACTAGTTGCTTAACTTCTTATGTCAAGTAATGGATGGATGTGTCTACCCCTTCGAATCGAGCTCCTGATGCAGATATGGCGTTCACTAGTAACTCTTTTAACCTTGATTCTTCTTCTAACTATTGATAATAGCTTCAAGGATGCTACTCAAAATAGGGCGAATCAATCCATAACAAGTTGTAGGTTCTGCTCCCATAATTATTGTAAACCATTCTATTTATCCTCCACGTATCAATCGAAACTTCTTCTTCATCTTACCACTGGTAGTCTTGCCATTGATTATTTTGCCAAGCCATTATGTTGACGACTTCCACCTTAAAACCTCTCACATAAGATTAATTAAATAATTTTTGTTTTTACAATAAAATAAAAAAGAAAAATAATGAAAAAGATTAGTCTAAAAAAGAGTAGAAACTCCTATCAAAACAACCTTCGATAATAGCACAAAAACTTGATGCATGTGAAACTTACCTAAGTTTTAAATGAAAATGTAAATTAAAAAATCCAAATAATAATGCTAAACACACAATAAGGTAAGCGCATCTATCGTAATGTAAGGTAACTAGTGTGAGTCTATGTTGTCGATTAATGAAGACTGTTTTTATTAGAGAATTCCTATCCTTACTATCTTTCCTACTTAAAATATTATTGATTGATTAATTAATGAAATAAACTAAATAACTAAATACAAAGCCAAAAAAAAAAACTCATAAGAATTAACAAGTAATAGTGAAGTTAGGATTTAGATTGTTAATTTCCATATGATAGGTTTGTGTTCATCACCTTTAATTAATAGATTATCTTATATTTTAGATTCCTTAAGTTGAATTATACGCTCATGTTCAAGCCTTATAACTCCTATTTCATTTAATAAATCAAATGATTGGTCACTCTATTTCAATTTGTTAATCAAATGCATTACTATAATCTATAGAACTTATTAATTTGACTAAGCTCACGCCTAATCCAAACATCTCATGTAAGCCTGTGGTCAAGGACTCCATACAAGATGCATTACCTATTCTTGATCTAGTCATGTATTTGGTTTAGTTCATCTAAACATATGATATCATATACTTGGAATTGAATTTGCAAGGTCACAAAACATTTAAAGACCAATCTTCATTAACTACATAGGTAACTTATAGAAAATTTGAAAATTCACCTTAAATCAAGAAAATAATCTAATACTACATTTTAAAGTTCATAATAACCTAAATCCTACAATAAAATTAGTTTCAATACATTCTAAAAACTGTAACAAAGATCATAAAAAGAAAAGGAACAGAAATGCTCATTGTTAAAGCTCTTGAATCTCTTAACTTCTTGATCATTATTGTTGTTAAATCCATTCTTAATCTTAAATTCTCTATATTTTAATCACCCTTTCTTATAAACTTTCTAACATGGGTTAGAAATCACTCCTAGGGTCTTGATAATGGCCAAGGGGTTCAAGAAACTAAAGACAATAAGGAAAAAACAAGGGGGTTGGATAGAACCATGGTCAAAGTGACAACCTGGCTCATCCCATGGTTTTCTCTAGAAAGAAACCATAGGCGTGGCCCTAGGTATGGGACTCCCTAGCTCTCCAACTTTCAACTCTTGTAAGTCTTTTTGCTATAAATTCTTTATTGCTCGTCTTTTAGTCTTGAAATTGGGTGCGAAACTCAATAACATGATGTTCTTACTTTCCAAATTTATTGCAAATGATTCCAATTCCAAAAATACATCAAATTTCTCACCAAAGTCCCCCATACTTGAGATATTGCTTGTTTCAAGTTCTCCTACTCTTCTCTTGATGCACTTTTCAAAGCTTGTACGATGGCCTTGATATTTGAAGTAAAACTTCAGAACTTGATTTTATAACTTTTAAAATTGATTCCACATCTATTCTAACTTCAAAAGTGCATTAAAAGACTCTCCAAAGTCTTATAAAACATAAGTAGTGATAAAAACAACATAAATAGCATCTTATTCAATAATTAACTAAATATCCATCCAAATCACAAAGAATTGCCCCTCAAACATAAGATAATCATTATGAAAAAAATGCCTAAAGGATGTATAATTAGGGAGCTATCTACAATATAGGTAAAAGTCTTATGATTTTTATTAATCTTAAGCATTTTAAAGGCCACTGGACATATGTCTAGTATGATATCTAGTGTGACCTTGATCTTATGTCTCTCGAAACAAACAATTATCTCAAGATACATAGGAATTATTAAAAAATAGTGGGATATCAAGTTCTAATTTCACAAGGATTGACATAAGGCTTCATTCCCATATAGTTGTCATATAAGTTTTGTCATCCCATACATGATTTCTTTAATGCAGTTTAGTATAAAATAAAATAAAAAACATATTTCTCTAATTCAGTTAGGCATAAAGTTTAGAGAAATTGAGATCAATAAACAAAATATGTTACATTACAGATCATCTGGGTATTATGTTATTTACCACACTCCATTTTCTCATTCATGTTAATGAGGTTATTCAATATCCGTGATTATATTATAATTATATAAGACCAAATGATGGACTTCAATTATCTTTAAATCAAATGATTTCAAATGGTCCACCACTACGATTTTTGGCTACGTTCGATTCATCACTACCTTTTCTATAGATCCTATCTTGTCTATAGTTGTAGGGATCTTACGCCTTATTCCGACCCTAACCCAATTATCTTTAAATAAAATGTTTCCAAATGGTCCACTAATACAATTTTCTTTGCTTAATCTTATTTTATTTTTTGTTTTATTTTATAGTCTTCGTAACTAATGTTCGTCAAATGGGGGAGAATGTTAGTAAATTTTCCTAAGATTAGGCATTCATTAATTTCTAATTTTTTTAAAATTAAGACTAAGTAAATTAAATTTAATACAAATTAAAGATAAAAAATAAGGTCTAATTAAAAATCTAGTTAATTGGTTTAAATTTTAATGAAGAAAATTGATTCTTATTAATGTAGGCAAGGTATATGTTGAGCATATGATAGGGACGCTCAATAAGGTTATTTATAAATAGCACTAGATCTTCTAAACTTACTTAATTAAGTTTCTTAAATACACATTTTTCTTCAAGTTTTTTAGATATCTGAGCATCAAGAAAGATGCAAAAAAGGCTTTATGCACTTGATTTAGAGCAACTTTCATAAAGACTATTTCAAAGTATCAACTACTTATTCAAAGGTTTTTTCTTTTTTAAAGAAGATTAATTACTTAAAGGTTGGATAGTTTATTCAAATAATTTAAATTTTTGTTCATATAGTTTAGTATCTTGTTTAAAGAAAATGGTTTATCTCCATGTGTTTTAGTTTACACATGGTCATGGATAATTCAAAATAGTTCAATAAAATTCATGTTAATTTCCATAAAATATCCCAACAAGTATAAAATGATTGGACCCATTACTTTAAGCATCAACAGATTTGGCTTTCTAAGTATCATATTGATTCATTGCATTACATTAATGACTAATGGTAATTGAGAACAATATAATGTAAACAGACCATCAAGAAGTAGTTCTTATAGGAAAGAGAACTCAAGTTAGTTGGATATCATTTTTTTGCAAATGCACAAGAAAACTAAAAGCCATTGAAGAAAAGCTAAAACAACTAAATCACTTCCACATGAATGATATGGAAGCTACCGATATGGATGAAGTAGTAGCAAGAAAAAAATCAAAGCTTAAGTTTATGTACCGTCGATTGATTGAAAATTGAAAGGATGATCAACTTAAACTTTAGGAAAAGTAGGCACTAGCAATTTTTATAGATGCTCTTCATGCCCACAACTCACTCTCCAAGTAGAAATTGGGAATATCTTGGCTAAATGATGGCAATAGTAATACAAAGTTTTTCTATAATGCCATCCTTAAGTGTAGGAACACTGATAAAATATGCTTCCTCAACAACAATATAGGAAAAATCTACACAAATCAAGAAGAGATAAAGTGAATAACATTTAAATATTTTGTTAATTCCCTAAGTAACTCATGAAGCTCAGCTCTTGTTAAAGTTTAAACAAATGCGGTATAAATCCAAGTCTATCTTAGACCAATTAAAGGCATCAACAAGTAGTATAAAATAGAGTAAATCTGAGAATCATACACAAGAGACCTCAAAGTGCAAGGATATCAACTTAAACGATACACAACTACTTAGATAACCAAGGATTGATTCATTTGAATACGAATTAAATGAGAAAAATAAGAATTATACAAATTGAAAAAGTACGAGCCAAATGCAATTAAACTTTACCACAGGACATAACTAGCTAAGGCGTCGAATTTAAATCAGTTTAGTTTCTTAAAATTGATAGCAGGATCTAATTTAGGACTTAGTTCACTTAAACAAGCTTTACCTAATGTTCACAAGAATTTCTCTTCTCTTTAAAAATCAAATTACTTATTTGATTCATAAATAATCTAGATTAAAAGGCATTAATAGCAAGAAGCCTAAACTTAAGTTTGTTAATCCTAGGAATCCTCACACAAGATCCTAAGGTGGCTCTACATTTAGGTTTAAGTATGTTACCTAATTGATCTTCTAGAAACTAAACACCACTAGTTATAGAATTCAATTATGTAAGGCCTTAATCTAGGTGATTACAGTAAATTACGAACAATGAGCATTCAATCAAGTAAAAACCAGTCCAATAGATTCTGTCCTAACCTAATTTCAATCCTAACCTCAATAAAAAATAAATTTACTCACACAAATTCATTAAAAGAACACAAGCTAAGGTCATAACATATGTTTCTAATGAATGAATCACAAAAATAGTGTCTATACAAGTTTAAAACAAAAAACATAAACAACTAACTGAAAGATGGGCACTCCCTAGAGTTTTCTGCACTAAATTTTCACTTGAAAGCTGCAAAGACCAAAGATTACACTTGAAAATAAACATGGACAGCAAAAAAAAAAAAAAACCCCAAACTATGATGATGTAAATTTGACTATTTCTACCTAAAAGTTCTGAATAGTGATATGAATGAGGCTGTTTATAGTCAATACAGGTGGCTACTAGGGTTTAGGATTGAATTTTATATTATTTCAGTTGAGACTGCACCTAAAACAAATGAAGCGCTGCATACAGTGATCAATAGGACGAGTTGCTGGACCAATATGGTGCCTTGGAATACCGTCGTGTTGGTATGAATGTCGAAGCAATATGACATGGTGGGCTTACTTGAGCAATATGGCAGGTGAGGGTACCTACTATATTGGTTCTGCAGATTTGTCTCCATGCCTTATTTTGCTCCAATTCAGTCCAAAAGCTCCTCAATTTGTTCCTAATTCCATATGCACCTAAAATTAGCCAGAATAGCTCCAAATTGCTATAATTAATGCAATAAATAGATGAAACCATAGCAAATTATGCATTGAAAACCATTGAAAAACATCCATTAACAGCTTTGAATTTTAATCCATTTATATCTAACAATGCATCTCAAGAATAAACAGACTCCTTTACTAATCATTTCAGTAGATAAGATATTAAAAGAGTCTTATTTAAGCTAGACGTCACTAATGCCCTAAGACTCGATGCCTTCAATGCCCTTTTTTGGAACTTGTGGAATTTGATAAGAGACAATGTCTTCAAGAAAGGAAAAATTGCTAGATGAAATCAATAAAGATTCTTATAAAGTGCCATATCCAATAACAATTAAATCTATAGACTTATTTCTTATTACAATAGGATAATCTCTAAATTGCAAGTTAATAAACTCAAGATGGTTCTTAAGTCAATCCTATATACTTCTCAAGAGGCATTTTCCAAGGATGCAACATTGATGCGTTGGTTAGGTGACTTAAGAAAATTGGAATACTTTTAAGCAATTTTACTTTGAAAACCAACATAATAAAGACAAGTTCACCTATCAAACAAGTAATATAGTGGAGTATTTTTAACACTCTGAATAACGAACCCACAGAAAAAAGGATAATTACTAGATTAATTATATTAAAATTATTTAGTAAATTCCAAATAAATGATAAAAAAGGTGAAAATTACTAACTTATCCTATCTTGCTCCAAACGTTAAAATTTTGAATTTTAAAAATAATTTCTAAACTACTAAAAATTACCAACTTGTAGAAAATAGCTAAGGATGAGGTAATTAATGATTTAATCGAGCTTTAAACAAAATTTAAGGACTAAATTAGAGTTTCTTCACAATTTCAAAACAAAGACATGATTAATATTTACCTTTCCTCTATTAATCTTAATTTAAGGTTTGGTCATGCATTAAATTAAATTAATAAGCTTTAAAAACAAGAAGGTGATTTTTGGATCTATAATCTCAAAAATCTAACTCTAAAAAATCATCAAATTTTGGTCATTTATTGATTATTTTATGTCGTTTATTGATTTCTCTAACAACCTAAATTGGTTTCTCAATTCTTAAATTGTCTTTCACTCTAATCTTAAGTGGCCAGCATAAAATCAAAATATTCAGACCTTCAATAAACAAAAATCAGACCTTTAAACATGTATTTAAACTCTCTTAAATCATTAAAACACCAGTCCCTAGCTAGAAAATGAATTAGGCACACATGATTATCAAAGCATATATAGCATGTATTTTAAACAACATACTTTGACAAATTTGGAAGTTTGAGCTTAAATAATAAGTTTAGAAGTTACAAAACATCCAAAAAAAGCTCTTGGACATGTCTTGAACTCCTCAACATGATCTAAACTCTAACACAGTGCTAAATCATCAAGAACTTGCAAAAAAATCAAAGAAAAATTCAAAGATGTATGCTTAAGAACATAAAATTTGATCAATCCAAAAAGCAAAGTAAATGAAGTAATAATCTAAGTTAGAAATCCCCCTATGATGGTTTAGAAACTCATATATAAGTCTTAGAAAAAATCTGTAGCATGCAGCAACTCAAAAAATATTATAAAACTCGAATTACAAGTGTTTGAAACTTAGAGACTCTATGAAAAACTAAGAGATAAGATAGAGCATCTCTCTTTAAACTCATTTCTGAATTCTGTGTATATGATGCATGTCTCTGTGTTTGCTTGGCTTTTTATAACTTCTCCAAACTTCCACTTGGTGCTTGCAAACAAGGGAATTAATTCACAACATGCCTCAGCGGTAATATTTGAGATATGGTGGTGATGTATCTGTCTGACCTCTAATACGATGAGTTGACTCAAGGTAATACGGTGCCCTGAACTTGCTGTATTGGTCCTAAATTGATGCCCCTATATAGGAGTCTTTAGGAGTCATACGGGGTCTCTCCAAACCCACGTATTGGTCTTGGAAAGTGCTAATTTTACTTCCTTTTTGCTCTAATCTTCAAGTAATCTCCAATTCCTACAAATTAAACAATGTACAACATAAATTAGACATTTAAATACTTAATTAGGGGTCATAATTCAATAAATAATCAATCAAAACTCAATCAATTTAACCCTAACAATTCCCCCATACTTAACCATTTGCTTATCCTCAAGAAAATCATTCAATTTTCTCAAAATAGTATATAATTATACAAAAATTTATCCAAGATCAACAATAAAATTATTAAAAATGTTTTCTTCATCCTTTAGAAATAACGACTCATCGAAATGTTATATAATCAATTAATCATATCAAATTGTAAATGCATTTAAATTATTTCATTCTTTTTCAATCTTCAACCTGAATCACAAAAATCAATTATACATGTAAAAGGAAAATTCACCGATTTTAATGCATCATATTTTTAACACTTTCACATCCTTAATTTAATTTAAATTATAATTTAATTAGTCACACAAAGTCACTTCAATCTTTTTACGCGAAGGTAAACATTTTGTCATGAATAACTCCTGGTTACTTAACTAAGTCACATCAAATCAACTGGCTATTAGCACCACTCATAACTTTGTTGGGTTGATTTAGTAACACTAATTTAACTCAAAGAAATCAATCAATTAACATGCAAATCAAATTTAAAACCAAACCAACTTCACGACAATATACTGGCCACAAGTAATAAAGTAGGGTATATTTAAGACTCCAAAATGTCAAACCCTCAAAGAATTGATTGAATGACTATTATGAAAATTGGATTACAATTATCTAAGGGAAACTCAAGGCTTTAATTTAAAAGGGATTAATAAAATTAAAAACACCTAAAAAGCTTTCCAACTTTGTAATTGCATTCCAAATTACTTAAGGATTATTAATTGATTAAATGGCTATGGACTAGGCCTAACTAACTTAAGCATGTTATGAAATGGATTGGAATTTCTAATCTAGGACCTTCACTAAATCAAGATAAAGCTATGGTCAAGTCTTTGTCTTTTCTCTAACTTCCTAAGTTCATGGTTTGGTCCACCCATAAATTAATAGGAAATAGGCTTAATGATCAAGAAGTTTCTAATCCTAAATTCATATTCAAGATTAGTACCCTCATGAAATAACCAACCATTGGTCCTATATTGATTAAGATCATGTTGTTTATTGGTTTTTCCAGTGAATTAAATGTTTGATCTTCTACTTATTCATCTAAGCTCATATCCTAAGTGATCAAGTTAAGATATGCTTTAAGATCTCTCATAAATAAAGATTATCATCCAATCATGTGTTATATTCTCACTCAAGGCATTCAATAACCTTTCCCTAGCTTAGATTTTGCTCAAAACATCATACATAAATAAGAAATTCGGATTGAAAATGAAATAGCTCATGTTCTTATATATATATATATATATATATAAAAATAAAGAGAGTACAAAACAAGAGATTTAATGTTTAAAAAGCACCAAATGATGATACAAACTTATAGACAACCTCTCTACACATTAATCAACTTCCTTAAATCCTCAAAACAACTTGAAATTACAATATACGAAGGCTAGAAAAGAAAAAAAAATAAAAACCTAAAAACTAAGGAATGAAGAAGAGAATCTGATGTTTGATCTGAATTCTCTCTTCAAATTCATCCTAACTTCTTCAAAAATGATCTCTGAGGCTTCTTATATATATTGGCTGCCAGTAGGAATAAAACTGGAAAGCATGGGATAGCTGCTTAAACAGTGCTTGAAGAACAATACAACGGTACCGTTTAGCTACTGCCATTTGACTATAAGAACTAACTTAAACGACGGGCTAGAGGAGTAAAATGGTGGTCTTACCATTTTAGGTCCTGTAATTTGACATTTTTGTTGAAAATTCAATTTTTTTCTCCATTTTTTGGCTTCCATCTGCATTATAAAACATTTATAAACATAATTAGCACTTTAACAATAAATTGGACGCAATGTGCCTTAAAATTGGATTAAATTGAGATAAAAATGCTTTGAATTCAATGGCTAACAAACTTCATCCTTATACATATATATATTGCTCTCTTCTTTTTCTTTTTCTTTTTCTTTTCTCTTCTTCTTTTTTCTTTTTCTTTTCTCACTTTTTTAAAATATACATATATATAATATTAGAAATCAACGGAGTGAATTTTGCTTGCTTATTTACTAATTAAAAAACCATTATTAATTTTAAAATTAGGAAGTTGCATTTTATATGTGGAATATCATTCTAATCATCAAGTATCTATTATCCAAATATGAAGTTAAAGGCATTTAGTCATTAATAGTTATAATTAATCATATTACATTTCAAATTATTAAAATGATTAAATTTAAAAGGAAACTTAGACAATAATAAGCATTAAAATAAAAAAATTCAACAAATTTTCAATTGTGAAAATAAAATAGATAAATTGATTTGCTATAAGATAACAAAAAGCTTAAGTGTATCACGTGCAAAGTATATAAAGTGCAAAAGCCCTCCTCCACACTTAAATGAAATAGTGTCCTCACAGTTCAAAACATCAACAATAAAGCATGAAAGTAAGAGGGATAATGTAAAAGAATGAACTCATTTTGTCCAAAAGAAGTAAGGATCCATCGGAGTCCACAGTTAAGCACATTGGATGAACTAAAATGAGAAGCAATCAAAGAATAATAAGAATATAAACAAAATTAAAGCTCCAATAGCATAAATATGTAATCGTCAAGGTACATCAAAGGAGTCAAAATACATTAAAATGTATCAATCAAATTGAAACAAAGCAAAATAACAACCTATACTATGAAATGGAAACCTATACTATGAAATAGAAAGGGAAACATACTAAAAAGAACAAACAAAGTAAATGACTTAAAACAAACTTTATGAACAACAAAACAACCACAAATCAGAGCTATTTCCATCGTGAGATCTATGATGCTCCTTAAGTCATGATAAGCGAGAATCCATACTATCCATATGAAGGACTAGCTCATTAAATTAAGTATCCATCTCACCACGCAAATCAAAAATCTCATAAGGAAGCTGAGACTCCATCCTAAATAGGATAGTCATAAGATCCATCTGTAGGATGTCCATAGGTGGTTGAGGTGCTACTACAGGTAAAACTTAGTGTGGTGGATGCATGCTCAATGTAACCTCAGAACAAGCCTCCCCATCTCCTCCTTTGGTCCTGCTAAAGGTGCCTCATTAACTAGCAGTGCCTCAGGCATCTCGCCCTCCTCTAACCATTGCCATACTCCTCCTACTTTGATAGCTTTAATGGGCCAATTTTGATTTGAGTATAATGAGCCTTATCTATTGATACATCATAATCAACATCAACTCCTAGTGCTTGAATGATCCTACTCAATAGACTTGGAAAGTGGAAGGTCTTTCTCGGTTTATGCATCTTTACCACATCCCTCATGGAGGTGATGATAAATCAAGCCAATGGTAACCTTGAAATAGCTCCTAATATGTGGGTCATCTTGTACAGAATATAGGCATCATTGAGCCTAATGTCATTCAATTCACTTGCCCTAGGAACCACATTAGAACTAAAAATAGCAACAATGATGCACTCCTTTACCCCTAAAGGTGGAAGGGTACTTTTTTAAAGACAAAATTTCAAGGTTAGTTATTGAATGCTGTTAAGATGGATGGTGATAAAGGCATTTATCCTTTGGCATGGGTAGTTGTTAAAGTTGAAAACACAGACTCTTAGAGATGACTTTTGAGGCTACTACTATCAGATTTTGAGTTGGATGAAGGAAATAGAATTATAGTGCTATCTAACATGTAAAGGTATACCTTATTAGATTTGTTTATAATAATTGTTTACTTTTGCCATGATGTATTTCATTTTTTATAGGGATTTATAAGAGATTTTCAAGAGAATATACCATGTACAACACGTCGAATGTGTTCTAGACATGTTTACCATAACTGTAATGGATGTTAGATTGGAGAGGACTTATGAAGATAGTTTTGGAGTTATGCATAGTTGACATTTGTAGAAGATTTCAATGAGCAGTTGAAGATGCTATATAAAATTAAACTTGGATATGTTGTAGCATTGCTAGAATATTTAAACTTGTTGGAGGCAAGAAGAATGATGGTTACTCATAGACATGTAGATAGAAAGATGGTTACACAAAGCTATAAGACAAATATTATGCCCTCTATTGTGAAGAAATTAGAGAAGAATAAAAAAGAGATAATGGAATTAAGGATAACTTGAAATGGAGATGGGGCATATGAAGTTTCAAAAGGTGATCCAAAACATACTGTCAAGATTGGTCGGAAGCACATTTATAGCCACAATGCATGAGATCTCTATGAATATCCATAAAAGAATGCTATAAGTACTATCAATCATTCCAAGAAAAAGATGAAAACATTTGTTGATGATTATTTTAAAAATCGAAATTCTTGAGTTTGTATAAACATATGATGGAGCTTGTATGGGGTTACATTTTTTGGCCTAAATTTGGATGAGAAAGAATACATCTATCTACTAAGAGAGTTATACCTGGAAGACCCAAAATTACAAGAAGGAAAGAAAAAAACCAGCCAAAGAAAATTACAATTACTACAAAGTTGTCTTAGAAAGGCAAGTTCATAATTGTAGTAGATGTTGCCATATTGGACAAAATGTCAGGAAATGCACAAAAGGAGGTCCATCACTTGCTTATACAAATGTAAGTCTAAATTTCTTTACTATTAATTTGAATATGATTCACTTGAAAATTTATTTACTAGTAATTTAAATAGTTTATCCTACTTAAGATAATTATATTGAAATCATTTCATAGGTACACAATAAGGAATCCACTACAGCTTCTAAAGTTGTACTTAAAGCATATTTGCATGTACTTTCATTTTATACATTATTAAATTACGATTGAATTTCATAAGAGTTACGCATTAACTAATTTCATGATTAATATAGTTAACTAGACAAAATAGGATTACAAATAATGTTAAACCTAATCAAAATAGCAATTCAGTGAGTGTTGTAAATGTATCATTTGAGTTCATAATAATTATGTGTTCTTACTGAGCCTAATTAGCTTGTTTCTTTTTTGTTTAGGTTGGTATCTCAACATCTTAAAGTAAAAGAATGTTTGGCAAGGTAGATCCTTACACATTCAAGCTAGCCTTTGAACTAAGGAGATTTAGATTCAAGGGACACCCAAGCCTTACTTTATAAGAATTACAAGCTCAAGGTAAAAATAAAAGAGCATTGTTGGCAAAGACTAGTGAAACATCTACAAATGTAATTTCCCAATCCAGCATACATGAAGGGAACAATAAAATCTCCTCCTTGGATTTTGTGTAGATCGTGAAGTTCTTAATGGTGTTATCATTCCTCAAAAGCCACGTACATTCTAACCATCAGTATTAAATGATGTGCAAGTTGATGTCGATGATTCTATAACTAACTTGTGTTGTAGCTAAAGGTGAAAACTTGAACATTTATAAATCTATAAATAATAATAAGAAATATAGTAGTAAAAAAAAAGAAAAGTCCATTGATTAAACAGAAAGTCATTGCATAAACCACACAATTTATTTTGGTATGAATATCTAAATAAGAGCGCAAACAAAGTGAAATGCCTTCACATTAGGATAGACAGGTGTGGTACCTTCTTAACTCTCTCTTTAAACTACTACTTATTATCACTATTTTTCAAAACTAAAATTTCCCCATAAACTAAAAATTCCCTATAGATGCTAACATAAAAAGGAAAATGTTGGGAAAAAAATCCTAAAATATCTCTCACTTGTAAGGTGTTGCTTGTAATGAGGAGGTTTGGCTGCACTAACAACATCACTAGTAAATAATGTCCTTATGACCTTAATAAGAGAGCATTCAAACCCGCACAACTATAATATCCCTTATCACAAGGCTTTGAATTTCTCTAATTTCCATATTTAAAGATGTTAGAGAAGAGAAAAAATAGTTGTAATGCAGTTACAGAACTAGATAAATCATCAGGAATTATGAAAATATAGAGCAGCTAAGCATTAAAGCTAGTTGTAATTAATTATTAGGAATAGTTATATAACTAATCATCATGGACTATAAATCATCAGGAATAGTTGTAATCCTTTTGCACTAGAGTTGGTTAATGCTACTATAAACATAGTCTAATGAACATATTTTAGTAATCTTCATTTGCTAATATAAACACATTGAAGTATTATATGCATTACTAACATGATTGAGGCATTCAAGTATACATTCACTAATAAATCAAAAGCATCTTCCATATAGAGAATAGAATATCACAACAGAGAACAACTTATTACCCCACCCACCCTTAATGTCTTTGTCATATTCGTAATCCAGATAATTATGAGTTAGCTTACATTTCATAATCCAGATAATGCTAAGTTGTCTCAAATAATAGCTTCATACAATTTACACCTTAATGCTGAGTTAGTTCAAACTAATAATGGCATGTTCATGTGGTAACTTGTTAAAGCAAGCCCAACTGCAGGGTCTTCGACAATATGCATTTCAATTTCTATGTTAACCTAATTTTTCTTCCAAATACTCAATACTACAAAACAACTAATGATGTAAACATGACATAAGATTAGCATTCAATTACCAACACCTCATCTTGTAAATTCCATAAAGAGATAAGAGCTTAGAAGCATTACCCCAAACAACACACAGAAAACAAATTGAAGAGAGGAATGAAAAGATAATGCCTACCATAGAGTTGAATGGGAGATCGTCGACTATAGAGATGACAGGGACAATGAAATAATAGAGACCATAAGATAACAACATAGTGTAAATGATAGGACTAGTAGTGACAATAATGATGTAGAGATGACAATGACGAGGGAAAAGCAATGACCTAGGAATGATAGAGACAAGAGCAAAATAAGGTTTTGTTTGGTAAACCACATAAAATAATAGCATAGACATATGGCAGACAATAGCTTATGCATTATACATATGTTGCATAAAATGGCAACGCTTCAAATGGGGGAAAGAACAACTTTGGAATGGCATCGTTTTGAGTTATGAAAGAAAGGGTTTACTGCCACGTGGTAGTAACTGATTGGTCTATTTTTCTATAGAACTCATCTTTGGCACGTGGCATCCATATGTCTATTATGGATGCCACATGGCATATATAGGTTCCACATAAAATGGACCAATCAGTGCCACGTGGGCATAGGCGTGCCCATCTGGCAATTAACAAAAAAGTTAACGGTGGGGTTCTACCAAGTTTTTATAAATATTTTCCAAACGTTAGAGTTTATTTTGAATATTTTAGAAATGCAAAGGTTTATTTTAAACATTGAGAAACCTTAAAGTCTAACCTAAACTTTGCTACAAATGTTAAGGTTTATTTTGTATTTTTTCCTTCATTTATGTAATTTGGATTACGTGTGTAATATGTGACCTTTTTTTGTTCATATTTGTTATTTTATTATTTTAATCTTTTGTAGCTGGGCATCAGTCAAACTAATTATAGGAATTAAATTTAATTATTATATGAATGATAATTAAAATCATTATAAAATTTTGATTTTATAATTGATTGAAAAGG
Organism: Pinacopodium congolense; assembly: GCA_028565735.1. Lineage (NCBI taxonomy): Eukaryota > Viridiplantae > Streptophyta > Magnoliopsida > Malpighiales > Erythroxylaceae > Pinacopodium > Pinacopodium congolense. The sequence continues at coordinate 7,188 of JAOXYD010177943.1, read as the reverse complement.
AGCTAATTGACAAGTATTTGAACTGAGAAATTTTAAAAATGATAAGACTTGAATTGAAAAAGGTCAAATACAAGAGACTCAGTTGAGAAACGTACAATAAAAGAAATAAAATTTTTATTGTTCCACTTTAAAACCTACTTAACTTTGATTATATCCTAATTATGAATTGTCATAATTAAAGCCAATGAATTGTAACTAAAAGTAATTAAACTTAATGAACCTTAACTAATACCTAATTGATTAAGAAAATTTAACATAGTTAAAATTAATTAAAAAAATAAACAAACCGAAATGACCAATAAACATCATTAGGCTTATGGCTTAAAAATTAAAAATTAAACAACTTGAAGTTAGAAAATGAAACTTGAAAGTTTTAATCCAACTCCTTATTGCAATTTCAAAATTTAATGTTTGGAATATAAAAAAATGTTCATTTCAATTCCAAAATTTTGATTCCATATAATTCAACATAATTAATCCAAATCCCATCTATATAGTTAGGATTAACAAACGAATTCCACAAACTTAGAAAGCATATTTTTATCTTTCAAAACTATCCTTACTAAACTTTTTTATATTAATCCTTTTTTGTGTACTTTTGAATATACTATTATTTTGTTATAATATAATATCATTATTTATATTATTTAGAAAAATATGCATAAGGAATTAAAGATAAATTAAAGACCTGTTTTGTTGATTGTTTATGTATAAATGTTCTTACAATTATTCGGATGTTTAGTTTTGAGGTTAGTTGATCGAATAAGATAGGTTAGTTAATTGAATGATCTGTTCAGTCAACCAAACACAGTCAGAAAGACTTAACGGTCAACTGAACCAAGAGATCGGTCTACCGAATGTTCCGAAGTTTCTAGAGTACACAGAGGATTGTAACATTATACAATGATCAAAAACATTTATTTCTTTTGCCCGTTGGACAGACGGTAACATTACCGTTGTCCAAAGGATTTATCATGCTTTGTGTTGTATAAATTTATATTTATTAATATGGTTGAGATACAGAACATGTGGAGTGTGATTATACTATTTTAAAGTCTTAGAAAGCTTTTATTTTCAAAGTTGATTAATTGAAAGGTTTTAAGTAATTTGTTGTCTGTGTGTATTTTTTAGAAAGACGATCAATTATTTTTGGTGCATTCATTCATAAGCCTCTTGTGTTTATCCAGTGAAGCACTTTTCAATTGTATCGAGTGATATTGAGGTTATCGTTGAGCCTAGGGAAAAGAATCGAGTGAAAGGGTTTCCTTTAGCCTGTGAAAAAGGATTGTATTTGTGACATTGATTACTTTCAAGTTGTTATAAGAACGAAAGCTCAATAGTGGCGTTGGGGACTGAATTAGGAGTAAGTGGATAGCTCTGAACCAAGATAAATCACGGTGTATACTCTCCTCTCTCTATCTTTAGTTTTGCATTTATATTATCTAATTGCTTGTTTAGATAAATTTATTTAAGCTTCTGCATTTGTGTGAAAGAAGTTTAACACTAATTCACCAACCTCTTAGTGCCATATCCATCCTAACATTTGTATCTTGTATTTAATGTATGATGGAGATCTATTGCTTTTTTGATTTTGGTTAGCTTTGACAGGTTCCACTGGTAGTAGGGATAGCCACCGATGAGTTGAACTTCACTGCATTTTTGGTGGTGAAGCTTTCTCTCTCTACAGATCTTATTAGATCTATTAAAAGGGTTTTTAAATCCATAAAGAGAATCAAAGGTAAAGGGTAGCATGAAGGGAATAGAAGTAGCATGCAGGAAGCAGTTAGTGGCATGAAAGATAGAAAAAAAATGGAAAAACAATTCAATTCATTGCCTGGAGAAGAAAGGGCGCACACGCCCGCAGGCCAGCAAGCAGTACCTCCTAGCACTGTGTCTGGCGCGTGATGCGCATATGCCAACTCTCTTCTTTTATTATTTTTTTGTTTTAAATTTAAAAGTATTTTAAATTTTATTAAATCATTTTTTCTTAATAATATTATTAAGAATAAATTACTTTAAAATTCGTAATAAATTTAGAAAAAAGTAGTTTCTAATTTTTGAAAAATTTTCCAAAGATTTTTGTTATTAGGAATAAATGTGATAATTAGTTTAATTTTTCAAGAGTTGATTAATTAAATTAAATATTATCAAAGCAATAATTAGAATCAAGCAAAGTGTTCAAGTTATCTTTCATAATTATATTATGTTAAATAAATGAATATAATGAGATTTATAAAAATTTAAATCCCTCATTAAAATATTAAGTACATGTTTAAAATATGAATAATGCATTCTATTTTTATAGAATTAAACTAGAGTTTTATTTATTATAAGGCTTATTGAGCAAAATCAAGGAGCTTTAACCTTAATATATTTAATATAACGATAGGTCTTAATTAATTTGAATGAGTAAACTCATGATTATATTAATTTAGAGGTAGGGTTAGGAATAACCTATAAGATATGTTTTTTTTTACAAAGAGTTATCACCTAATAGATCTAGGAATCCTATAAGTTGTGATTGATAAGATGTTATCTAACTAATTTTAATTTGGTTGGTTTGCTGAACAAGCTCAAGATCAGTTAGATTAGAATAGGATCCTAACTTATTAGGAAATTATGTGATGATTTCTCGAATTACTAGTGAAGACTATTAGTCTGTTTAAAATAGTAAAAGCAACTAAATATTTTTAAAGTCCATATTTATTTAATTTTGAGACATAAACTAATTTATCACTCTTTTACATTTCAATTATTGAAAAATAAGTACGAACTATTGTGTTGGTTAGGTGACTTTAAAACTTTGGATGATTTTGAAACGATTTTACTTTGAAAACTAATGGAATTAAGGCAAGTGCACCTATCGCAAAAGTAATAAAGTGGAGTAATTTTCAGACTCTGAGTATCATGCCTATGGGGAAAATGTTACTTAATTAATAGGTAGATTGGATTACAATTATTTAGGAAAAATCTAGACAATTTGATTAAAAATTTGAAAATTGCTTAAACTACACTACTTTGACTTAAACACTTCAAAAATGATTTTTAATTGCTTTTATAAATTCTAAAAATAACCAAATGTGTAAGCTATGGATTAGATGATTGATGATTTAATTGAGCTTTAAAGAAAATTTAAAGTCTCATTAAAGTCCTTCACAAAATCAAAACAAAGCTATGGTTAAGACTTTGCTTTTTCTCCTTTCAATCTTGTCTAAAGTTTGGCTATGCTTTAAAATCAAGTAAATGGGCTTTCATTTCAAGAAGGTGAATTCTGGAAAATTAATCCCAAAACTTCATCATTCACAAAAAAATTCAGATTTGGTCATGCAAAGATTAATTCGGGTTTCTTATTTAATTTTCAAAAAATTTAAGATGATTTCTCATGCTTAAGCTATCTTAAACACTAATCTTAAGTGGCCACGTTAAAATTGGTTCATTAAGACCTTTAGTAAGGAAAATATAGATGTTTAAACATGCATTGAAACTCTTTCAAATCATCAAAACATCAATCCACAGCAACAGAAATGATTGGCCACACATTTGCATCAAAACATACAAGATATGCAATTTATACAACATGCTTTGATAGATTTGAAATTAAGAGCTTAAATATACAGTTTAGATGTTACAACAAATCTCAAAAAGACTTTTGGATGTTTCTTAAGCTCCCATCTTGAATCTGAACTCCACCCAAACTCCAATTCATCAAGATCTTGTAGAAAAATCAAGAACATTAAAAAATATAAGCATGAAAATAACAATTTTGATTAATCAAAAAAATGGAACTAAATAAGATATAATCTAAGTTTCAAAACCCCTTAGATGATTCCTCGACTCAGATATGAGTCTTAACAATAAGCTCCAATGTTGAAAAACTAATAAAATAATACACAATACAAAGAACTAAGTGTTTGAAGCTTAGAACTAAAAAAAAGCTAGAAAAATGAGAGAAGAAGACTCTCTCTCAATGGTAGATCTGATTTCTGATCTCTCTCCGTGTTTCTTATATATTTTTAACTATTTTTAGGACCTTGAGAGCTCCCCCTCCGCCCCCTGAGAGGGTGCCATTACTGCTCGAATACAACAGCAACAAATGCCCCCCGATTCTTCATATAACAGCACCTTGCCAGGGGGCCATTTATGGGTAGAACCAAAAGAAATTCTTAATGCTTTTTCTCCAATCTTCATCATTAAGCTCCATCCTGCAAATTAAACATAATAGGACATTAATTTAACACTAAAGTACTGAATTAGGGGTCGTAATTCAATAAATTAACCTTTAAAACTATATTAATTTTACCCTTAACAATTCTCCAACACTTAAGCTTTTGCTTGTCCTCAAGAAAATTAATTCATCATCAAGTTTATAATAGAAGATAAATATAGGAAAAATCAATTCAAATTTAATGTTGCAATTCTTAAAAATTCTTCATTAATCCTTCAAAGATTTTGAGGCATAGAAATGTTATAAGATTAAGTATCCATATCAATTCTAAAATGCATTTAATTTAATTCAATTTTTTTCAAGTTTCAACCTAAATTGAGAAATCAATTCCACATGTAAAAGGCGAATGACTAAATTTAATGCATCATCTTTTTGACATTTCCACATCATTTGAAACAAAAATTAAAAAGAAATTGAATGAATCACCTAATTAATTAAATTTATAAGCAAAATAATTGTGAGGTCACTTTAGTCTTTTTACATGAAGGTGAACATTTTGTTGTGAACAACCTCCGGTTACTAAACTATATCACAGTAATTCAACTGACTATTGTGTCCCACTCATAACTTCAAATTTCATATACATGTGTTTTATTCTCTTTCTTTTCTTTCTTTTTATTTGTCTTCTTTTTTTTATGTATATACACATACATAAGATTCGAAATCAAAGGAGTAGTTTTGCTTACTTATTTAACTAATTAAGTAATTATTCTTATTATATTTTTGTTTTTTTGGGGTTAATTACGATTCTTATTCTTTGAATGAGGTTAATGTCTTAAAATACATCACAAAATTACTCAGAAAGTTGCATTTATATGTGGAATATTTTCCACAATTTATAGACTATGATGAAATTGAAGATAAATCAAATCACTATAAAAAATAATAAACTCAAGTGCATCAAACTAACTAAACTCAAGTGTGATAAATAGATAAATCCCTCCCCCAAACTTAAATGAAACATTGTCTTCAATGTTTAAAATAAGAAATGAAAAGCATAATATAGGAGAGTAGGGAAAGAAATACACCTATATGATAAGAAGTTGAAGAGGCAATGCTGTATGGAAATGGTCTTGCAGGAACTGAAATAAAAAAGATAAAGATCACAGAGAAATAGATAAAAGGAGCTCCATTCATATAAAAGTGAAAATCAATACATTAAGGAGCTAAAAATAGGAAAAAAAAGTCATCAGATCTAACCAAAAAAGGAAAGAAATCCAAACTATGAAAAGGAAACCTGTACTATGAATGTGAAATAACTAAATCAACAAAAATAACTGAATTAACCCCGAGGAAAAACCAAACAAACTAAACATCAGCATCCCTAGAATGCTGAAAATCCTCGAATCTCCTAACTCGAGTAGTCAACTCATCCATCTAATGCTGAAGGCCATCAAACCGACGAGTCATCTCGAAACGAAACTCAGAGATCTCAGAATTGAGGTGACCCTTCATGTTAATCGAGTATTGCATCATTGCAATCTGAGGATCGCTCGATGATGGTGGGGTGGCAATAGGTGAAACACATCTCAGGAAAGGCATACTCTGAGTAAAGTCGGATGAAGCCTTACCTGGCTCATCCTCAGCTGCCTCAGGTGCCACAGGTGCAAGAGCATCTTCAGTTCCCTTCTTTATCCACCGCCCCTGTCTAAAAATAAAGCTCCATTTCTTTAATAGAGTGGCATTGATGATAACCTTGGAAGATGCATCTACAACCACCTCGGACTCCGAAAGAACTTCAGCATCCATAAAAATCTTTGTTAAAAGTTAAGAAAAACTAAAATTTTTTGTGGCCCTCTTTACCTTGACCACATACTGCATACCAAGAATGATAAAACCGAATAATGGTATGCTAGAAATAGCTCCTAAACCATGCAACATCTTATACAGTAGATAGACATCTACCACCCTCATCTCATTAAAACCACTATCCCTAGGACAAACATTAGAGCTAATAAGGGCTATAATAAACCTCTCGCGGACCCCTAAGTTCGAGGTGGTAAAGCATCTGCTGTTCTTACTCAATGCTGGGGCTTCTCCTGCAGCAGACACAGAAATGATGGATTAGTAGAAACTGAATCACCATGCAAATAGTCTGTGGTTTTGACATATACATCACCCTCTTCTAACACTCTCAATAAAATTGAAATATAAGCACGAGTCAAGAGAATAGGGATACCTCGTACCATTGAGCAAACCTCGATAGTCTAAGAGTCATCCTTATCCTCTATGTTCCCCTAGAACTTGCAAACCAGGTTAAGATAAAAGGGAGCTGAAAAGGTCACAGCCGTCTCCCAACCGAGACTCCTGAATGCCCCAAAAAGATCAAACTAGGCTTCAATGTCTAAATGAATCAATTGTTCCTCGATAAACGAGTTATGTCAATGTGCTTAATGCCAGTTAAAGTTTTTGACACTCGTAAATCGGGGAGGGTCATACACCAAAAGTTTCCTTGGTGGTGACATTGATGCTAAACTTGATGGAGAAAAAGATATGAATTTGTCAGAGTAGATTCTGAAACATTTGCTCATTTTTATACCAATTTGATGCAAAAATGCTGTAGAGGACCTAAAATGTGACAAATAGACACAAAAACTCTCAATTTGGTTAAAAAATGAGGAAGATATGAATTTTTGAAAGTTTTAGGGCAAAAAGAGGCGGAGAAGGCAAACTGGAAAATGCTGGGTTTTATAGTTTTTGAGAACAATAACGACTCCCTATTGTTCATTCAACGACGTTGTTGTTGGTTGATCAGGATGCCATTGCTTGTCATTTAATGCTATTCCAAATGGCACCCCGTTCTTCAAGCAACGTGACCTTATTAGGGTGCCGTTATTGGTCTTCCTTAAGCCAAATTTGATCAATTTCCTTCCAAATTTGTAACCAAAAACTCCTGAATTCTCAATTAATAACTAAAAAAACTATGAAATTAACCCTTAACAAACTCTATCCACTTTAACTAC
>JAOXYD010177732.1:0-23578 GCA_028565735.1 Pinacopodium congolense | reverse complement strand
AACTTCCTAACAAATAAGCTTAAAATAATTTGGATAGGCCTAAAAAGAACCTAACATGTAAACAAGCTTATTTAAAGCTAGAATCCACCTGTTTACACCTTAGATAGCATAACTAGAAGTTCTAAATAAATAAAATACAAAATCCAAGCAGTTGGCCCGAAAATGCTCAGAACAGTCTAATTGTAACAAATGAGTTATTTCATGTTGTGCAACTAGTCCAACCTTCTTAAGCAAGTCTAACACATTGCTCCAAGCCTTGAATCATCATTATAAATTTAATAGATGTGTCTCTGAGTGTTTTCACTTCTTCTCTTACATATAAATATATCATCAGATTGTTAAGAACCTCTTTAGCATGTTTAACCCGAGATTTCGTCATTGGATCTCAAAAAATGTCCAATGGATCTTTTGCCCTAATATCACTTTATTTAGCTTGTTTAAGTGTTTTTCCTTGGTGCCCAAGCTCTCTAAAACTCCTTACACCTTTTGGCTTTCTCGAAGTCAAGTGTGATGCTTGATCTTGATTACTGTTAGCCTTGTAAAGGAATCAAACATTAAGGTTTAACATGTAGTGCATTATATCTATGTCAAGGAATTACAAGTTTGGTCCATATTATTTTGGCCTAGGAAATGTTTCCAATATGAGAAACTACGGCATTGTAGGCTTGATTATTAGAGAAGGTTTAGACTATCCAACCCTTTCTAAACTATCTACTCTTCCATTGTTTGGATAATAAGGAATGAATAAGTCTTTCATTCTATAAGCTCAAAGGAATTACTTGGAGCTAGTTCCATCTATTGTTATGAATACTACTAGACATTTTTGCATTCTCTTGGAGCCTAAATCATATATAATTCTTAAGGGGTAGGCCTGAATTAGTAATAATTTTTTTGTTCACAACTGAGACCACTCCAAAAATACCAAGGTTTAACATATTTGGAATCTTACCCTCTTCACATGCCAACTTCTTAAAACTTTTGATCAACTTTTTCATTTTAGTATCACCATTTTAATTAACAACATAAGCTTTAACCTCACTTATGTCTTTATAGAGTGGTCTAAGGGCTATTAATACCTAATCTAATCCTCCTTGAGTAGTAGGTGGTGACTTCAATCGCATATTAAACCTCTCTAAATCCACTAACGTTAACTTAGCTTGTAAAAAAGGCAACAAAGATGTTAGGGATAGCTTTTTTTTTTACTACAATCTTAGTGACTTGAATTTGTATGGGTTGTTTAATACATGGAATAATAAGATGAACCTTATCTTATAGCTAAAAAGTTAGATAGAGTTCTTATGAACCCTCAGTGGTTAATCTCCTTTCCTGACTTTTCAGCCCATTTTGGTCTCCCTAAGATTTCAGACCATAGTCCCATCTTTGTTTCTCCTTTACTTGTTCCTATAAAAAGGAAGTCCCTCTTTAAGTTCTTCAACTTCCTAGCCTTGATCCTTGTAAGATGAACTCCTAAGTTTGTTGTGACCCAGAAGCTTAAGTTTGTTAAAATTGCTTTAAAAATGAGAACAAAAACGAAGTTGAGGATATAAACTCTGATTAAGAGATTCTTATGGGATTCCATCTAGTCTACCCTTGCTTCTAACCCAACCTCCCTTCCTTTAAAGACAAAGAAAAGCTAATATCTAAGAATACTTCTCAAATTTTAGAATCTAAAAATCCCTCCTTAAATAAAAATCTAGACTTACCAGGCTTAAAGAAAGAGGTAAAAACACCATATTATTTTTTACTTCTTTGATGGTCAGGAGAATAATAAAATCTCCTCTCTTATGGGCTATAATGGCAGCCTAATCATTGACCCTGAGGAGATAAAAAATTAACTCCTCTATTTTTATAAAGAGACCATGGGTAAGGAGAGATATCACTTTATTAGGTTTAGCTTTTTGAATAGACTCATTAAATGTAAAGTTCCTTCTACCTTAGCTGACCAATTGTCCTCTCCCTTCTTGGAGTAGGATGTAAAGAAAAACATTCTTCAGTTTTATTCCCATTAAAAATCTTATATGTTTAATGCTAATCTATATAGGAAAACTTGGTATAGTTGCGAAAGATATTACTAAGGTTATTCTTGACTTTTTCAGAAGTTGGAAACTCCTAAAAGAGATTAATGAAACCTTCATTACCCTTTTTCCTAAGACCCAAAACCCCTCCTCTGTCTTAAAATTTAGACCCATTTCCTGCTGTAACTTGGTGTAGAAAGTGATAGCCAAAATGCTAGCTGAGATAATCAAATTTGTCATGCCCTCATTAATAAGCAAAAACCAAAATATTTTTTTTTCTAGGAAGGAGAATTAGGGACGATATCTTGTTAGCCCTAGCGATTCTCAAAACCTAACATATTAATAATGGCCATAATAGATGATACTTTAAGATTGACCTTAAAAAATGCTTTGACTTTATTTGATGGGACTTTGTAGAGTTCTCTCTTATAACCATGGGCTTAACAAAATCTTTCATCCATTTGATCATTGAGTGTAATTCCACCTCTACTACCTCTATTCTTGTTAATGATGAACCTTGCTCTTTCTTCAAAACAAAATGTGGATTGGGGCGAGGAGACCCTTTGAGGGATTCTCATAATTTGTATGGAGGCCTTGAACCAAATCATCAACTACTACACTACCATTAACTCAAACTTCTTTTACCATCGGAGATGCTCAAGCTTAAAAGTTAGCCACCTATGCTTTGCAAATTATCTCCTCCTTTTTTATAAGGGTGACTAAACTTCTTCTATCTATACCATGTTTCAATTTTTATCCCTCTTTCGTAGTCTCTCAAGACTGTCTCTTAATAGTAAAAACTAATGTTTTGTGTCTAAATCTAACTCTAATATCTACTATATCGTCTCAGGAACCTTAAGTGTTCCTTTAATCATTCTACATGTAAAAATTCAACGAATTCCTGTGCTTACCTCTAAGCTTTCAAAGTTAGACAATGCCCCTTTACCCCTTAAATTTGATAACAAAATTTTCTCTTGGACAACTAAAATTCTATCCTTTACTAAAAGACTACAGCTAGTAAACTTTATTCTTAGTTCCTTTTTTATGCATTGGCCTTCTCAATTACTCTTACCAGTAGTATTAATAGAAAATATATTTTTTAATATACTAAAGTATTACTAAAGAGACTAAAATAAAGATTAAAAAGTTTCCTCTAGTATGGAGTTGCCAATGCCCATATCAAATCCAAAGTCAATTGGGAAAGAAGTTTGCAAACCCATGAAGGAGGGTGGATTGGGTATAAAGCTGTTAAAACCTTGGACTAAAGTTCTCCCTATTAAAATAATTTGGATCCTCTTTTTTTTTATTTGAAAGCATGAGGGAACATTGGGTACATAGTGTAATTTTAAGAAGGAAAGTTTTTAGGCAGTAAAAATGAAGATAAATGACTTTTGGCATTGGAACAAAATAATAAAAAATGAGAGATACCTTTATGTAAAAGTTTAAGACCACGATAAGGGATGGAGAGAACACTTTTATCTGGCTAAGCCCTTACAATCTAGGATACTTAGCAAAACCATGTTCTTAGCCTTTTCAATAAGTAAATATACAGATTGTGCTTCATTAAAACAAGTATGTAGATCATCCTTGCATGCTGGGCTCCAAGAGTTTTATTTTTCATGTGTTAGGCTTTATCGATTATCTTAGGCTTAAAAATAAGTAATTAATCTTAGTAAAGTTTTAAAACCTTTAAACATAACCTCATTATCTTAAATGTCCATGATTAACCCTTACAAAGCCTCTTTGATGCGCTTAGCTCTTATTCTTATCATAAGATCTCTAATGCCTTGTAATGGATCATTGAGTGTTCATGAAAAGTAATCCCTATCAAAGATATATGAGGCTATCCTTGCTAAATGGAATTAGGCCCAAAGACTTGCAAAATATTCGTTTCAATTAATAAATATTCCAATCCTATTCTTCTTGTAGATTATGCCATGATCATCTGCCCCGATCTTGCTAAGAAATTCTCCTTAGTGATTGAAACAACTTTAAGGAATTTTTGACGCAATAGAATAGGAATTTTGAAATATTTTGGCATTCCTCTCCTACTAAATAACATCGACATAAGACATTAAGGATATTTTTAAAAAGGTTTATTTTGGAAAATTTGGAAGGGGGGGTTTTAACCACTATAAGTTGGCTTCCCAAGGAGAGGGAACCTATGAAAGTTTTAATTTGTGAATCATAGAGGTCTAAAGAAGAGAGGAAATAGATCAATTGAAAACAAAGGAGATCATAGGTTTCATTTTGAGTAAGACTATGCCAAAGGATAGGAAGTGTCGAAATTAAGAAAAGAAAATAGATCCAAGGTTGTAATCTTATTAACAAAATATAGCCATATAGTAAGACTATGCCTTAGGATTACCAAATTACACCAAACTAATTTGTACCAATGAAATTCTGGGCTTGGAGGAAGAGAAGAAATTGTAAGGTGAAGGAATTATGAATTTTTTTATAGGAACAATCAGACAAAATGGAAGAAATATAACCTTATAGGACTAGGATGGAAAATAATGATAGCATATTTGACAAGAATAAAGCCTAAGGAGTAGGCCAAGATCAAGTATTGTTTCTAATTATGGATGACACTTTATAACTTTCAGGAAGCCTTGAGTCATGGAAAATTCTAAGCCCATACATTGCCCTAGTATTCCTAAAGGGTGCGATTGATCAAACCATAAAGAAGTTGTTTCCCCATATCCAATTTTGTAAAAGAAGAATTGTTTCAATCTATCTCTAAGCTTGAGCACCTTATTCCAACTCTAAGAAAACCCTTTTTGGATCTTAACCCTCAAAGGACATATTGGATAAGTTGAAGCCTTTCTATAAAAGATAGAAATTTAATAGTCCATAAACTGATTTTATTTTGTATTCTACTTAGAAGATTTCAACATTCAGCCTAAGAAAGCTTTCAAAATAAAAGGGTAATCCCCAAATATTTGATAAGTAATTCAGCAACCTAACAACTCGTAAGGTTTATTAATGTGTTGACTTTTGAGGTTCTAAATTTGTGATGAAAATATGGCTTTTAGCAAAAGTTTATACTTTAGTTTAAAAAGAAGTTGAAATTTTATAGGGAATTAAGAAAGGTTGAAATAAATGAAGAGTTAGCATGATAAAACAAGAACATATTGCTGGCAAACATAAGGTGAGGGAGTTTTGAGCTTTAACACTTCCAATGGACTAGCTAGTAACCTCTTGACTGACCCTTAGCATCCTGCTAGTACACTCCTACATACTTATTGTTCTCGGCTTCTCTATGATTCTGGCCTTCCTCGGAGTTGCAAGGTTGCTCACATCATTCACAATGGTGGTTGGCGTTGGCCTAAAGCTAACTCCCCTGATTTGATGGAGCTTAAATATTTCCCCATCCCATACGCCCCCAATCTTCATTGTCGTGATTGCTTAAAATGGGTTAGCTCCTCAAAAAACTTCTCTAATGTTGAGGCTTATAAGTTTCTTCATCCTATTATTAGGTCCTTCCTTAGTTTCCAAGTGTTTTGGCCTAAGAAATCGTGCTAGACATAGATTTATTCTTTGGTTAGCCCTTAAAAGGAAGCTCAATATTTGTGATAAGCTCAAATTTGACTATTGACCCAACTTCTGTATTCTATTTCTGGTAGATGCAGAGTTCCATGATCACTTATTCTTTTCTTATGCCTTTGGTATTCAAATTTGGTCCAACTTACTTCACAGGTGTGGCCTAGCCTGAACCCCTACTTCCTTAACTTTTACTTATCGCTGGCTAGATCAAATGTTTCCCAGACATTCTACAAAGGCTGCTCTCATTCCTATTGTTTTTGCTTATTTGTAAAGAGAGGAACAATTTAATTTTCAGTGACATTGTCAACTCTCCTCAATAGTTGGAATCCTTTATTGTCCAGCTTGTTCGAGGCATCTTCCTTTCTAAAAGTTACAGACTCTTCAAAATTTCTCAACCCTGATATCTAGCTCTCTTGGAATATGTGATGCTCTAACTGTTTTTTACCTTGCAATTTTTCCTTCGTCTGTTCTAGAAAAGTGTGCACTCGCAAGGTAGGTTGCTTCCCCTCCCCTGTGTAAAAGAGAGGCTCTGTTGCAATGCATTTATTCTAGGAGACATGTTGTTTCCCTCTGCCATCTGCCCAGTTGTAGTGAGCCTATCTTCATTGATAATTTTGAGGGTTGTTGTGCTATTGATACAAATTTTGACTGATTTCCTAGATCTGTTCATCCCCAGAATCCTTCCTTATCTTAGCAACTAGTGGTTCCAACTCCTTCGATTCTGCCTTCAATTCCCCCTAGCGATGCTAATAAGTACAAAGGTAGGCACCTTCCTTTAAACTAGGTGGAGGGTTTTGCTAGACTTGTTGAAGAAAGCTGGACCTAATACACAACTGGAAACAACTCATTTGTTACAATTAGGCTGTTTTGAATATCTTTGGGCCAATTGCTTGGGCTTCTTATTTTATTTATTTATAACTTTTAGTTATGCTATTTAGGACTTAAATAAGTGGATTCTAACATTAAATAAGCCTAGTTATGTTTTTAGGTTTATTTAGGCCTAATCATTTTTTTAAAGATTATTTGTTAGGAAGTTTATTCTCTTATATTAAGATGGACCAAAATCCAATTCCTAATCTTATGAATTTCGCCTAGGTCATTATGGTTAGTATATAAGCCCCTTATTTAGTGTAATATGGCATACTTCATTAATTCAATATTAAAAAAACAAATTGTGTGTTCTTTTGCATTACTTTAGAGAAATCTTTCCTTGATCTTCTTTAAAGACATGGTTTTTTTATTCAAGTAGGTGCTTGGGAAGATCAAAGCCATTCCTTATCACCCATAATCCTTCCTAATTTATGTGGGTGTGTTAAAAATACCTTTTGAGTCATTAGTTCAATCTTGCTCAATATTGAACAATTATTGGATCTTGGATTCTTGATTTATGCTTCTTCCAGTTAGAGGTGAAGAGCTTATTATTTTTTGGTATTAGAACCATCTATATTGCCAAGGTTTGAATTAATTTGTTTCCTTTCTTTTTATTCAATTTTGTGTCCTTTAAAAGTTCTTGAGTTTTCTTGATTTTTTTTTTTTGGAATCTTGAGTTTGTGTTCTTAAGTCTTTGGGTTTTTCTCTTGTTTTTGTTATTCCATCTTTTTCTTGTGTTTTTTGTCTGTTTCTTTCAGTTCTTATGTTGGATAAATTCAATCTTTATCATCTTAATCTTCTTGATCTGTGTTGATTTTAAATTTGTGCATTAAAAGAATTGAGTTTGGCCTTAATCTTTTGAGTTCTTCATGAATCTTTTAAATCCTGCAATTCTCACTTTGAATATTGTCCGTGATTCCAGTTTTCTTTAGGTCTCTTATTGTTTAAAAGTTAAAAAAAATGAAAAAAAATGAAAAAATGCCCAAAAAAAGAAAAATAAAAGAAGAGAAAAGAAAATAGATAGAAATGATACAAATATGATAAGATAGTTATCCATATGTTTCCAAATTCCTAAATCTATAAATAACTCCTAAACCTACTCAAACTTATCCAGTTTTATGTTATTCCTGCTTGGAAACATCGATTACATGTTTTCCAATTTGAACATGTTTCTTGCATCCTTTTATGATCTAAACAGGTCATTTTTATCCTTTTCCAACCCAAACACATTTCTTGCATCCTTTTTTTTAATCTAAAAACATCAATTGCATCTTAGTTTGATCTAAAAGCACCAGTTACCTACTATCAATTGCATCCTTTCTTAATCTAAACAGGTCAATTTCACCCTTTGCTTATCTAGAAAAGCCACTTACAATCTTTCTTTGATAGACCATACAAATCATATTTTGTTTATTATGATTAAAATTATGTGGTTTCCTAAGGTCTCCGCAAATCCAATTTGCTAACTTTTTTTCTTTGGCCTATTTATTGTGTTTCCTTGTTTTCCTTAAATCAATTTTCCTATTAGGAGTGATAGTTGAAGGGGTGTAGGTTATAATTTACTCTTCTTAAAAGAAAAAAGTTATTCTGCAAAGAACTCCTTGAGTAAGTATATTAGGAGGTGAGTTATTAGTGATTTAGAGAGTAAACACGTGAGGGAGAGACTGTTTTCTATTAACTTTTTCTTGTGGGTTATAAATTATTTCCAACACTAGAAATTCATCCTAATGTAGTCAGAATAAAGGGGTGTCTGAAGGTAAAGAGTGAGAGATTAATCCATTTGTAGTAAAGTCACAACAATAAACTTTTGAGACGATGTTTAGGGAGATTGAGAACATAAGGGAGAAGTTGGTATGTGAATGAGAAGGGAGTAGAAGCTAGAGCAGATAGCAAAATATAGGTAGTAGTATTAAGATGAAATACTTGTCTTTGTTGGAAAGATGGATCTAGCTGTGTATCTAGAGTGGAAACAAAAGGTTGAGTTACTGTTTGAGAGACATAATTTTTTTTATGAGAAGAAGGTTAAATTACCAGCCTTTGATTTTAGTGATTATGCAGTTACTTGGCAAGATCAATAGGTTATATTTAAAAGAAGAAACAGAGCATTACTAATTAACTCTTGGGAGGATATGAAAACTATGATGTAGAGAAAATTTGTACTGAGCTCATATTATAGAGAGTTCTACCAAAGACTACATAATCTGACCCAATGGCAGGAGCAGACATAGAGGAAGACAGAAAAGCTACAATGGCTCAATTTGTTTGTGGTCTCAAAAATAAATTTGCTAATGTAGTGGATCTACATCATTAAGTAGAGTTAGAAGATGCTATAAACATGGCTATGAAAGTTGAAAGGCAACTTTAAAAGAAGTATAATAACCGTGTAAGTGTTTCTAGTACAAGAACTACTTCTTGGAGCAAATAGTGGAGTAAAAAGGAAGATAAAAGCTCTAAATAACAAGTTTGAAATACCTAAGCCTAAAACATCACAAGGAGAAAAAGGCAAGGTTGAATCCTCTTCAAATCCAAGGAGTAGATATTTTAAATGTTTTTTATGCATAAGAAGAGGTCATATTGCATCTCAATGCTCGAATAAGAGGGCAATGACAGTTTGGAATGGGGAGTATGTGTCTAAAAGTGAAGAAGAGGGATATGTTGACATTCTTCAATTGGAAGGTATTGAACAAAGTGAAGATGAGATTAAGATAGAGGAACCAATGGAGGGGAGATCTTTAGTAACTAAAAGAAACTTAAGCATTCAAATTAGAGAAGATGATGGTGATGATGTGAACCAATAAAGAGAGAATCCTTTGCATACAATATGTGCTATAAACAATATGATTTGTAATGTTATAATTGATGGGGGGAGTTGAACAAATGTGGAAAGGTTTGAATTGGTTAAACAATTAGGCTTAATAACTATCAAACATCTTATTCCTTACAATTTGATATGGCTTAATGAATCGGGTAAGGTAAAGGTATCTAGGCAAGTGTTAGTTACATTCAAAATTAGGAGATACGAAGATAAGGTTTTATGTGATGTGGTGCCTATGCAAGTTGGACATCTATTGTTAGGGTGTCAATGGTAGTTTGATTCAGTGAGTAATCCATGATAGGTATAAGAATCATTATTCATTCATAAGAGCTAGCACGAAATACACTCTTACTCCTCTTTCACCAAAACAAGTTTATGAAGACCAACAGAAAATTTATAAGAGGGAATAAGTAAGGTTAAGTGAAAAGAGTGGTAAGAAACGAGTGAAAAAGCTATGAGAAAAACATCAAATACATTGGGAAACACTTATTTGAGAGATAAACATGAGGGGAAAGGAGTGAGCATAGTTGCAAGAGTGGGGGGTATGAGAGATGCATTCTTGGCCAAGCGATAGATGCTATTTGTTTTGGTATGAAGAAGCCTATTTATCACATGGGTGCCTTGCTAACCATGATTTGCAAAGTGTGATTGTTTCTATTTTGTAAGTTTATGATGATTTATTACAAGAAGATATGTCGAGTGGATTACAATATAAAAGTGGAATAAAGCATCAAATTGATCTTATACCAGTGCATAATTATCGAAATGACTAGCATATAGAACAAATCTGGAGGAGATTTAAGAAATTCAAAGGCAAGGGGAGAAATTGCTAGAAAAGGCTCTGTACGAGGGAGCCTCAATCCATGTTCAGTTCCAATCCTATTAGTGCCAAAGAAATATTTATCATGGTGTATGTGTGTGGACTGCCATGCCATCAATAAAATCACTCTAAAGTATTGTTAACCTATCCCTAGGTTCAATGATATGTTTGATGAGTTGTATGGTCCATTTTTGTTTTCCAAAATTGATATGAAATCTAGTTACCATCAAATTAGGATTAGAGAAGGAGATGAAGGGAAAATAGCATTTAAAACTAAATATGGACTGTATGAATGGTTTTGTTTTTATAAAAAAGAAAGATAGATTAAGAGAATAAAGAAGTTTATACAAAGAGGGCTTGAAAGAAATAGAATAGCTGAGACCCTAGAGGGAAAAAAAATTAAAGCCAAACTACAACAACTATCTTAACTAAAAGCCAACACACAGGCTCAGAAGCCTATTACCTTAAAACCAAGGTCCATACTAGCCATTTTATTCGAGGCCCTCTAATTACAGCCAAACTTATCAAAATCAACCAAAGGTTTAAAGATGTTTGTCCCCTGGCCAAATATTTGTTGAACTTTAACCTACTCCTTCATTTTAGCTTTTTTTTAACTGACCTAAAAATAAGAGTTTAGGGACATTTCATTTGAGGCTTTAAAGCCATCATTTTGCAATTCTTCCTCTTTCAAGAGGTGGAAATTTGGCTATCCTTATGACAAGTAGAGCTGTAAATGGTTGGTAGTGTCTTTTGGTTTAACAAATGTACCAAATACTTTTTCAAGGCTTATGCATCATGTATTACGTGAATTTCTTAGAAAATTTGTGGATGTTTACCTTAATGATATTCTGGTGTACAAAAAAACACTTCAGGAGCATATACAACATCTGAATAAAGTGTTGCATATGCTTAGAGAAGAGAAATTGTATGTAAATTTGAAAAAGTGTTCTTTTTGCACTAAACAGGTTGTGTTTTTGGGTTATGTCATGAGTGCAAAGGGTATATAAGCAGATGAAGAAAAGGTGCAGGAAATTAAGAAATTGTCTACCCCTAGGACAATTAGTGATGTTAGGAGTTTTCATGGGTTGACTAGTTTCTATAGATTGTGTGTAAAGGATTTTAGGTCCATTGTTTCCCATTCACAAACATAGTTAAAAAGAGTGTAGATATAAAAGTGAGGGGATGAGCAAGAGAGGGCATTTAACTTGTTGAAAGAGAAGCTTAGTACAACACTTATCTTAGCTTTACCTATCTTTGCTAACACTTTGGAAATTGAGTGTGATGCTAGTAAGATTGGAATAGGGGTTGTTTTGGTGATGGATAGAAAACCAATTGCATATTTTAGTGAAAAACTTAGTGGGGCAGCCTTAAACTACCTAACCTATAATAAGGAAATGTATTCATTGGCTAGGGCATTAAAAACTTGCCAGCACTATTTGTTCCCAAAAGAGTTTATTTTCTATAATGATCATGAATCACTAAAATACATAAGGGGTCAACATAAACTTAGCGAAAGCCATGAAAAGTGGGTATAATTCATAGAGACAATTCCATATGTGATCAAGTATAAACAGGGAAAGGAAAACATTGTAGCAGATGCATTATCTAGGAGACATATACTGTTAAGCATTTTGAATGCTATATTATTAGGATTTGAACATATTAAGGATATGTATAATTATGATCATGATTTTGTTAATGTATTTAAGGCATGTGAGAAATCTACATTTGGGAAGTTCTTTAGGCATGAAGGGTATTTGTTTAGAGAGAATAGGTTGTGCATTCCCCAATGTTTCTTGAGAGAGTTCTTACTTAAAGAATCACGTGGAGGAGGTTTAATGGGTCATTTTGGTAATAAAAATACTCTTGACATTTTGAATGAACACTTCTTCTGACCACACTTGAGGAGAGATGTAGAAAGAGTGTGTGGGAGATGTGTGGAGTGTAGGTAAGCTAAATTGAGAGTTCAACCCAATGGGTTATATAAATCTCTACCTATACCTAGTGAACTGTGGGTAAACATTTCCATGGACTTTGTTTTTGGTTTTCCTAGGTCCAAGAAAGGTCAAGATTCAATTTTTGTAGTTGTTGATAGGTTCTCTAAAATTGCACATTTCATTGCATGCCATTGAACCAATGATGCATCATACATTGCTAAATTGTTCTTTTCTGAAATTTTTCGCTTGCATGGAGTTCAAAAAACCATTGATTCTGAACATGATGAAAATTTTTATAGTTATTTTTGGAAGACTTTGTAAGGTAAGGAAAAAAAACTTTTGTTTTTTACTACTTGACATCCACAAACAGACAGTCAAACTAAAGTGATAAATAGAACTCTAGGTTCTTTATTGCATGCTATAGTTTGAAGAAACTTTAAAATATGGGAAGAATCCTTTCCATTCATTGAATTTACAAACAATCAAACTATACATAGTGATATTGTTTTTTCACCATTTGAAATATTTTATGGCTTTAATCAATTATCTCCTTTAGATCTTGTTCCATTACCATTAGGTAAAAGACATAACTTGAACGAAAAGAAGAAAGATGAGTTGGTGAAAAAGCTTCGTGAAAAGGAGAGGCAGAATATTCAAAGAAAGATGCAGCAATATGAAAAGCAAGCAAACAAGGGTCAAAAGTAGGTAATATTAAAACTTGGTGATTGGGTTTAGTTACACTTTAGAAAGGAAAGGTTTCCCAGCAAATGAAAATCTAAGTTGCAGCCCCGTGGAGATGGACCATTTCAAGTGGTTGAGAGGATCAATGATAATGCATACAAGATTGATTTGCCGGGTGAATATGTTGTTAACACTACTTTCAATGTTTTCGATTTATCTCCTTTTCATTTTGCAGATCAAGAAACTGATTTGAGGACAAATTCTTTTAAGGAGAGGGGGAATGATGGATATCAAGAATCACAAGTGGCTTCAAGCAAGACAAAAGGAATTGGGATGTGTTGTAGAGCTTGGGCAACAAGGAGAAATACTTAAACAAACTGAACAAAGTGATATTAGGGAAAAAGACCCATTTAGAGAATCTTGGACGTCTAATGATAAGGTTGTGGGCTAAGCATGTTAAAGAGGCTCTTAACAATCTAATGGTGGATCTATAATAAACTCTTCACCTCAAATTGGATGAAGCACAAAATCAAGAATCCAAGATTTAAGAATCGTTCAATATTGCACACAATTGAAATAACGACTCAGAAGGTATTTCTACCATACCCACAAAATATATGAAGGATTGGGGTGATAAGGAATCAATTTGATCTTCACAAGCACTTGCTTGAATGAAAATAAACTCTTTAAAGAACACCAAGGAAGGATTTCTCTAAAGTAATGCAAAAGAACTCAATTTGATTTATGAATATTGAATTAATGAATTTTGCCTCTAAATCACGAAATAAAGAGTATTTATACTAACCTTAATGACCTGGACAAGTTTAATAAGGGTAGGAATTGGGTTTTGGCCCATTCAGTCTAAAAGAACAAACTTTCTAACAAACAAGTTTAAAACAAGCTGATTAGGCCTAAAACAAACCCAAAGCATACATAAGATTATTTAATGATAAAATCCAATTATTTAAGTCCTAGATAACATGACTAAACATTCTAAATAAATAAAATAAGAAGTCCAAGCAATTGGCCCAATGATGTTTAAAACAGTCTAGTTGTAACAATTGGGTTGTTTCAAGTTGTGCAACAGGTCCAGCCTTCTTCAACAAGTCCAACACATTGCTCGACAATCAGATTTTTAAGAGCCTCTTTAGCACGTTTAACCCCCGATCGTGTCATTAGACCTCCATAATTCTCTAATGGATCTTTTTCCCTCATATCACTTTGTTCAGCTTGTCTAAGCTTTCCAACACGTCCCACTCCTTCTTCCTTGCCAGAAGTCACTTGTAATGCTTCATCTCCATCGTTTCCCCCCTCCTCAAAAGGATTTTTCCTCAAATCAGCTTCTTCATTTACAAAATCAAAAGGAGATAAATTGGCAACATTGAGAGTACTATGAACACCATATTCACCTGGGAAATCAATCTTGCATGCATTGTCATTGATCCTTTCCACCACTTAAAACGATCCATCTCCACACAATTGGGACTTAGATTTTTGTTTTCTGTGAAACCTTTCCTTTCTAAAATACACCCAAACCCAATCTCCAGGTTTAAATATCACTTGCTTTTGACCCCTGTTAGCTTGCTTATCATATTGCTACATTTTTCTTTCTATGTTCTGAAGCCTTTTCATGAAGTTTCTTCAACAATTTAGCTTTCTTCTTTCCATCAAAGTTATGTCTTTCACCTAGTGGCAATGGAATAAGATCTAACGAAGACAAAGGATTAAATCCATAAACAATTTAAAATGATGAAAAACCAATAACACTGTGTATGGTTCGATTGTAAGTAAATTCAATGAATGACAAAGATTCTTCTCATGTTCTTGTAGCTATAGCACACAACAAAGAATCTAGAGTCCTATTTACCACTTCAGCTTGACCATCTATTTATGGATGACAAGTAGTAGAAAACAAAAGTTTTGTTCCTAATTTACCACTCAAAGTTTTTCAAAAATAACTAAAAAAATTTGCATCACTATCAGAAACAAGGGTTTTTGGAACCCCATGCAAGTGAACAATTTCATAAAATAATAATTTAGCAATGTATGATGCGTCATTGGTTCTATGACATGCAATGAAATGTGCCATCTTAGAGAACCTATCAACTACTACAAACATAGAATCATGACCTTTCCTAGACCTAGGTAAACCCAAAACAAAGTCCATACAAATATCTACCCATGGTTCATTGGGTATGGCAATGGTTTATATAACCCATGAGATTGAACTCTTGATTTAGCTTGCCTACACTCCCCCATCTCCTATACACTCTATCTACATCTCTCCTCATGTGTGGATAGAAGTGTTCACCCAAAATGTCGAGAGTCTTTTTAATACCAAAATGACCCATTAAACCTCCTCTATGTGATTATTTAACTAATAACTATCCTAAAGAACATTGAGAAATGCACAACCTATTCCCCCTAAACAAATAACCCTCATACCTAAAGAACTTCCCAGATGCAGATTTTTCACATGCCTTAAACACATTACCAAAATCATGATCATTATTATACAGATCCTTAATATGTTAAAATCCTAATAATCTAGCATATAACATGCTTAACATTGCATGTCTCCTAGATAATACATCTTCTAGAATTCTTTCCTTTCCCTATTTACACTTGATCACATATGGAAATGTCTCTATGAATTCTACCCATTTTACATGTCTTTTGCTAAGTTTGTGTTGACCCTTTATGTATCCTAATGATTCAAGATCAATATGGATAACAAACTCTTTTGACCACAAATGGTGCTACCAAGTTTTTAATGCCCTAAATAATGCATACATTTCCATATCATAAGTTGGGTAGTGTAATGCTGCCCCACTAAGTTTTTCACTAAAATATGCAATTGGTTTTCTATCTTGCATCAAGACAACCCCTATTCCAACCCCACTAGCTTCATACTTAATTTCAAAAGTATTTGCAAAGTTAGGTAAAGCTAAGATAGGTATTGTACTAAGTTTCTCCTTCAACAAGTTAAATACCCTTTCTTGCTCATCCCCCACTTAAATCCTACACTCTTTTTTTTAACTATCTCAATAAATGGTGCGACAATGGAGTTAAAATCCTTTACAAACCATCTATAAAAACTAGCCAACCCATGAAAACTCCTAAAATCACTAATTATCCTAGGGGTAGGCCATTCCTTAATTGCTTGTACCTTTTCTTAATCTACTTATATACCCTTTGCACTCACCACATAACCCAAAAACACAACTCGTTTAGTACAAAAGGAACACCTTTTTAAATTAACATACAATTTCTCTTCTCTAAGCATATGCAACACTTTATTAAGATTTTCTACATGCTCATCAAGTGATTTTCTATATATCATAATTTCATCTAGTTAACAACAACAAATTTTTTCACTTAATACATGGTTCATAAGCCTCATAAAAGTGCTTGGTGCATTAACCAAAAGGTATTACCAACCATTCATACAGCTTATATTTAGTTTTAAATGTTGTTTTCCTTTCATCTCCTTCTCTAATCCTCATTTAATGGTAACTACATTTCATATCAATTTTGGAAAACAAACATGAACCATACAACTCATCAAGCATATCATCTAACCTAGGGATAGGGTAATGATACTTTATAGTGATTTTGTTGATGGCACAACAGTCCTCACACATTTGCCATGATCCATCTTTCTTTGGCACTAATAGAACTGGAACTGAAAACGGACTAAGGCTCTCATGTATATAGCCTTTTTCTAGCAAATCCTCCACTTGCCTTTGAATTTCTTCAGTCTCCTCAAGATTTGTTCTATACGCTGGTTGGTTTGACAACTCTGCACCTAGTATAAGATTAATTTGATGCTCTAGTCTACGTTTAGGTGGTACTCCACTCGACATATCATCTTGTAATAGATAAGCTTGCACAATAGAAACAATAGCACTTGAAAAATCATGGTTAGTAAGGTACTCAGGAGATAAATAAGCTTCTTTGTCCAAAAAAAGTAACATCTGGTACTTGGCCAAGAATGCATCTCTCACATCCCCCACTCTCGCAACCATGCCCACTCCTTTCCCCTCATGTTTATATCTCAAAGTAGTGTTTCCCAATAATGTGTTTAATGTTTCCCTAAGTTTTTTCACTCATTTCTTACTACTCTTTTGACTCAACCTTGATTGTTCTCTCTTATGAATTTTCAATTGGTCTTCTTGAACTTGCTTTAGTGAAGAGGAGCAAGAGTATATTTCATGCCATCCATGGTGAATGAATAACGATTCTTTTACCAATCATGGATTGCACGCCGATCAAACTTCTATGGACGCCCTAAAAATATATGTCCAGCTTGCATAGGCACCACATCACACAAAACCTCGTCCTTATACCTCCCAATCTTGAATAGCACTAACACTTGCCTAGGTACATTCACCTTGTGTGATTCGTTAAGCCACTATAGATTGTAAGGTGTAGGATGGTTGGATAGTTGTTAATCCCAAATTTTGAACCAATTCAACACTTGCCACATTCGTACAGTTCCCTCAAATAATTATAAGGTTGCAAATATGATCGTTGATAGCACATCTTGCATGGAATAGATTCTCTCTTTGTTGGTTTACTTCATCATCATCATCTTTAATCTGAATGCTTAAGGGTCTTCTAGTTACCAAAGATCTTCCCCCCATTGGTTCCTCTATCTCAACCTCATCTATACTTTGTTAAATATCTTCCAATTCAAGCATGTTAGCATATCCTTCTTCTTCACTTTCAAACACATACTCCCCATTTTGAGCTATCATTACCCTCTTATTTAGGCATTGAGACACAATGTAACCTCTTCCTGAGCATAAAAAACACTCAGTATTTCTATTCCTTGAATTTGAAGAAGATTCAGCCTTGTCTTTTTCTCCTTGTACTATTTTAGGCCTAGGTGTTTCAAACTTTCTATTTGGAGCTTTATCTTCCTTTTTACTCCACTGTTTGCTCGAAGACAAAGTTCCTGCACTAGAAACACTTACACGGTTAGTATACTTCTTTTAAAGTTGTCTTTCAACTTTCATAACCATGTGTACAACTTCTTTTAACTCCACATAATGATGTAGCTCCACTACATTAGCAATTTCAGTTTTGATATCACAAACAAATTGAGCCATTGTAGTTTCTCGATCTTCCTTTATATTTGCCTTAGCTATTGCCACCTCCATCTCTTTGTAGTATTCCTCCACGATTTCATTACCTTGGGTTAGATTCTATAGTCTTTGGTAGAGCTCTCTATAATATGAGTTCGGTACAAATCTCGTTCGCCTTATAGTTTTCATCTCCTCCCAAGACCTAATTGGTAGTTCTCAATTTCTCCTTTTAATTACAATATGTTGATCCTAACAAGTAATTGCATAATCGCCAAACTTAGAGGTTGCCAATTTAACCTTCTTCTCATCAAAAAAATTATGGTACTTAAACACTAACTCAACCTTCCGTTCCCACTCTAAATACATATCCAGATCCATCTTTCCAATAAAGGCAGGTATTTTCATATTAATACTACCTATGTTGCTATCCACTCTAGCTTTTACTCCCCTCTAATTCCCATACCTAACTCTTCCTCTAACATTTCTACCCATTCTTCCTCTACCTCGAACACCTCTATTCCCTCTATAATTCTCAACTTTTTTAAATGTACTAAGCTGGTCATCATCATCCTTAAAGTCATAATGGTGTTTCTAAGTTCAGGTGTTCTCTTTGTCGGGTTGGATTGAGAATTGAACTTCAAATACATTTCTCACATCTTCTCCCTAAACATTCTCTCAAAGGTTTGTTGTTGTGACTTTGCTACCAATGGATTAATCTCCCACTCTCCACCTTCAGCCACCTTTTTATCCTTACTAGATGATGATGAATTTCTAGTATTGGACATTATTTAAAACTTGCAAGAGAAAAGTCAGTAGAAAATAGTCTCTCTAATTTCTAGTATTGGACATGACTTTTTTTGCTCTCTAAATCACTCACAACTCACCTCCTACTATCCTTACTCTAGGCATTCTTTGCAGACTAAACTTTTCTTCCAAGAAGAGCAAGTTCCAACCTGTACCCCTTCAATTACCACTCCAAAGAGGCAAATTGGTGTAAGGAAAAACAAGAAAACGCAATAAAGAGGCCAAAGAAAAACAAAGTCAACAAATTGGATTTTTGTAGAGACTCTAGGAACCCCCACAACTTTAATCACAACAAATAGAATAATAAAGAATGTAAGTGACATTTTTAGATACACAAGGATTGAATTGATATGTTTAGATAACAAACAAATGCAAGAAACATGTTTTGATTAGAAAAGGATATAATTGACCTATTTAGATCAGAAAAGAATGTAAGAAACTTGTTTTTATTAGAAAAGGATGTAATTGACTTATTTGGATCATAAAAGGATGCAAGAAACATGTTTTGATTAGAAAAGGATTTAATTGTCCTATTAAAGATCATAAAAGGATGCAAGAAATATCTTTATATTGGAAAAGGATGTAATAGACCTATTTAGAACAAGCAAATATGTAGTTGAAGTTTCCAAGAAAGAATAACACAAATCTAGATGAGTTTGTACAGGTTTAGGAGTTCTTTTATGGAATTCTTCTTCTCTACCTAAATTGACAAGTCAAATATTTATAGATTTTGGAAGTTGGAAACACATGGATAACTATCAAGAACTCTAGTCGATTCTATTTCTTTCCATCTTTTTCTTTTTCTTTTCTTTTCTTCTTTTTCTTTTCTTTTTTAGAAAATTTTCACTCTTTTTTTTCTTTTTTTCTTTTAATAAGCAAGAAACTAAAAGAAAACTAGAATCAAGAATAAGAATCAAAGTAAAAATTGCAGGAGTCAACAACTTCAACAAGAATCCAAAAGATCAAGCCAAACTCAATTCTTTGAATGCACAAGTTTAGAATCAACAAAGATCAAGATGATAAAGATTGGATTTATCTAAACAAGAATTTTAGAATCAACAAAGATCAAGATGATACAGATTGGATTTATCTAAACAAGAACAGAAAGAAACGGATAGAAAACACAAGAAAAATATGGAATAACAAAAACAAGAAAGGAAAACTCAAAGAGTTAAGAAAACAAATTCAAGATTCCAAAAAGAATCAAGAAAACTCAAGAACTTTTAAAAGACACGAAATTAGACAGAAACAAAAGACACAAATTAATTCAAACCTTGGAAATAGAAGTTGGCTTTGATACCAAAAACTGATAAGCTCTTCACCTTGAATTGGACGAAGCACAAAATCAAGAATCCAAGATCTAATAATTGTTCAATGATGCGCACGATTGAAATAATGACTCAGAAGGCATTTTTTCCACATCCACAAAATATATAGGAAGGATTGGGGGTGATAAGGAATGGGTTTAATCTTCAAAAGCACTTGCTTGAATGAAAATCATCTCTTTAAAGAACACCAAGGAAGGATTTCTCTAAAGTAATGCAAAATAACACTCAATTTGATTTCTAAATATTGAATGAATAAAGTCTGCCTACAAAGCACGAAAGAAAGAGTATTTATACTAACCCTAATGACCTGGACAAGTTTAATAAGGGTAGGAATTGGGTTTTGGCCCATTCTAGTCTAAAATAACAAACTTCCTAACAAACTTAAAACAAGTTGATTAGGCCCAAAACAAACCCAAAGCGTAAATAGACTTATTTAAGGCCAGAATTAATTTATTTAAGTCCTAGATAGCATGACTAAACATTCTAAATAAATAAAATAAGAAGTCCAAGAAATTGGCCCAAACATTTTTAAAACAGCCTAGTTGTAACAAGCGGGCTGTTTCAAGTTGTGTAACAGGTTTAGCCTTCTTCAACAAGTCCAACACAATGCTCCAAGCTTTGAGTCATCATTAGAAATTTAATTGATGTGTCTCCAAGGGTTTTAGCTTCTTCTCTTACATATAGATCCACTATCAGATTGTTAAGAGCCTCTTTAGCTTGCAATTATGTCATTGGAGCTTCAAGATTCTCTAATGGATCTTTTGCCCTAATATCACTTTGTTGAACTTGTCCGAGCTTTCCAACACGTCCCATTCTTTGTGCCTTGCCAGAGGTCACTTGTAATGCTTCATCTCCATCAATCTATATGGAAGAGAAGAAGCTAAAACACTTGGGAACACTTGGCAACATGTTAGACTTGTTGAAGGTTAGACCTGAAGCACAACTTGAAGCAACTCATTTGTTACAATTAGGTTGAAGCAACCTGAAGCACATCTTTGGGCCAACTACTTGGGCTTCTTATTTTATTTATTTAGAACTTTTAGTTATGCTATTTAAGACTTAAATAAGTAGATTCTAGTCTTAAATAAGCCTAGTTACATTTTTCGGTTTGTTTGGGCCTAATCAGATTGTTTTAAGATTATTTGTTAGGAAGTTTATTCTTTTAGACTAGGATGGGCCAAAACCCAATTCCTAAACTTATGAATTTTGTCTAGGTCATTAGGGTTAGTATATAAACCCATTATTTCATGTAATATGGTCCATTGAATATTTAGAAAAAACAAATTGAGTGTTTGTTTTTCATTAATTTAGAGATCCTTTTCTTAGTGTTCTTTGAAGACTTGGTTTTCATTCAAGCAAGTGCTTGGAAGATCAAACCCATTCCTTATCACCCTCAATCATTCCTAACTTTTGTAGGTGTGGCGAAAATACCTTTTGAGTCATTATTTCAATCTTGCATTATATTGAACTATTGTTGGATCTTGGATTCCTGATTTATGCTTCTTCTAATTATAGGTGAAGAGCTTATCAAAATGGGTGTAAGAAAGTGTTAGTGGCATTCAAAAAATTGGAGGTATAAGGATGAGGTTTTGTGTGATGTGGTGCTTATGCAAGCTAGACATATTTTGTTAAGGCGTCAGCGAGCAACCAATGATCGGTACAAGACTCATTATTTATTCACCATGGATGGCATGAAAAAAACTCTTACTCCTCTTTCACCAAAGCAAGTTTATGAAAACCAATTGTAAATTCATAAGAGAGAACAAGTGAGGTTGAGTTAAAGAAGGGGTAAGGAATGAGTGGAAACACCTGGGGAAGCATCAAACACATTGGGAAACACTTCTTTGAGAGATAAACAAGAGGGAAAAGGAGTTAGCATGGTTGCGAGAGTGGGTGATGTAAGAGATGTATTCTTAAACAAGTGTCAAATGCTACATTTTCTGTACAGAGAAGCTTATTTATCACTTAAGTACCTTTCTAACCATGATTTTCTGAATGTGATTATTTCTATTTTACAGGCTTATGGTGGTCAATTACAAGAAGATATACTTAGTAGTTACCACTGAAATTTTGAATAGGGTATCCAATTGATTTGATAGTGGGTGCAAAATTGCCAAATGGACCAAAGTATAGAACAAACTAGGAGGATATCAAATAATTTCAACGGAAAGTGGAGGAGATGATAGATAAAGGCTATGTCCATAAAAGCCTTACTTCATGGTCAATTCCAATCCTATTAGTTCCAAAGAAAGATAGATCATGGCGGATATTTGTGAACTATTGCACCATCGAAAAAACAATTATAAAGTATAATCACCTTATTCTTAGGTTAGATGGCATGCTTGATACATTGCATGGTGTATATTTGTTTTCCAAAATTGATCTCAAATTAGAATTAGAGAAGGAAATACATGGAAATATCATTCAAAACTAAATATGGACTATATGACTAGGTGATAATGCCTTTTGATTTAACAAATGCACCCAACACTTTTATGAGGCATATGAACCATTTATTCTATGAAATTCATGGAAATTTTATGGTTGTTTACTTAAATGATATTTTTCTTAACAACAAATGGTTTGATGAGTAAGTAGAGCATCTAAATAAAGTGTTGCGTGTGCTTAGACAAGAGAAATTGTATGTCAATTTGAAATTTTGTTTTTTTACGCTAAAAAAGTTATGTTTTTAGGTTATATGGTGAGTGCAAAGGATATACATGTAGATGAAGAAAAGGTACAGGAAATTAAGGAATGAACGACCCCTAGGATAGATAGTAACGTTGAGTTTTCATGGGTTAACTAGTTTCTATAAATGATTTATGGAGGATTATAGCTCCATTGATGCCCCATTAGCTAACATAGTAAAAAAGAGTGTCGATTTAAATAATGGGATGAGCAAGATAGGGAAGTTAACTTGTTAAAAGAGAAACTTAGTACATCACCTATCTTAGCTTTACTTAACTTTTCCAAAACCTTTAAAGTGAAGTGTGATGCAAGTGGGCTTGGAATAGGGGTCGTCTTGATGTAGGATAGAAAATCAATTGCATATTTTGGTAAGAAATTTGGTGGAGTAGACTTAAACTACCCAATTTATGATAATGAAATGTTTATATTAGTTAGTACATTAGAAACTTAACAGCATTATTTGTGGCCAAAAGAGTTTGTTATCTATATTGATTGTTAGAGGTTAAATTTATAGTATTTTTGATGTTATTTGACGTTAATTGAACCTTATTTTAATGTTTAAATGTTCCATTAATGCGTTATTATGTTTACTTTGCAGGAAGGAGCTTAAATATGAAGAGTGGAGTAAAAAGACGAAAGTTTTGTCAAAAGTCAACTAAAACGTCAACCATAAATAGCACCCTGCTAGGGTCAAGTTGCTCATCAATGGCACCCTATCAGGGTCACATTAATGGATGAACAGGATGCCGTTATTGATGAATAGGGTGTCGTTAATGGACTGTGGGGTGTCGTTAATGAACGTGCAGCAGCCATTTTTGACCTAAATCTTCAACATTCACGGCTTGTCTTCTTCCTCCACTTGCAGCTGCTCAATCCCTATATAAAGGGACCTCTCCCAGATGTTTGGGGCATCAGTTTTAGGATCAAAACACCTTAGTTTTCATATCAAAGTAGTCTTAGGTTGTTTTTCATTTCTTTCTTTTG
>JAOXYD010177520.1:0-23582 GCA_028565735.1 Pinacopodium congolense | reverse complement strand
ATGACTAAAAACTCAAAATGCCTATATCAAGTCCTAAAGGCACTCTCCCATACATCAGCCTCTACTATCTTCAACTGATAGTACCCGAATCTCAAATCTATCTTGGTGAACACCTGAGCTCCCTATAACTGATCAAATAGATCCTCAATTCTTCGCAAAGGATATTTATTCTTCACTGTCAACCGATTCAACTGCCAATAGTCAATACATAATCTTATAGTCTCATCCTTCTTCTTTACAAATAGCACTGAAGCTCCCCAAGGTGAAATAATGGGCTTAATTAAACTGTTATCTAGCAACTCCTGTAACTAAGCCCTTAGCTCCTTTAGTTCCACAGGTGCCATCCTATATAGAGGAATCGATATAGGAGTGGTACCTGGAACCAAGTCAGTAATAAACTCTGCCTCCCTGTCTCCCTGTCTAGAGGTAAACCTAGCAACTCACTAGGAAACACATCCAAGAATTCCTTGATTTTTGGAATGTCCCGAACAGTTTGCTATGCCTGGGCATCAATAACATAGGATAAAATAAGCCTAACACCCTCTTCATATGAGCTTTAAGGTACACATCAAGGAGATTAGTCTGGCTATTACTGCTAGACTGACACTTTAGAATACTACCCTTGGCTAATTAGGAGATTCAATAATTACCTCTTTAATATAGCAGTTCATAACTGCTCTATGACTCATGAGCCAATCTATGCCTAGGATTATATCAATCTCTCACAGCTGTAATACTATCAGGTTAGCTTCTAACTCCGCCTGATCAATCCATATAACATATCTCTGTTAAACCTCTCTGATCACAGTAGTATTACTAACCCACAATGTTGTATATCTCTCTCACAATGTTGTCTAGATGCCAGATGTAGTGTGATAAAAGAATGAGTAGAACCAGGGTCTAATAATGCATATTCTTGAAAATCAAAGACATGAAACAAACCTACTATGACATCTAGAGAGTCTTGAGCCTCTTGCCTAGTGAAGGGATAGAGTTGATCTTGAGACTGCGGCTGACTGCTTCTTACCTCAACTCTAACACCAGCACTTGTAGAACCCACTTTGCCTCTACCTCTACCTCTCTGGCCAACTCCACTGGCCCTACTCTACTGAACTGCAATCTTAGTAACTGATCCCCCTTTTATGCTAGACTGGGCTTTAACTATAGCAGGACAATCCTGAATCTGATGATCGAAAGAGCCACACCTTAGACAAGCCCCTAAAAGTCTCCAGCACTCACCACCACGTCTCTTCCCACTATGCTCACAACTAGGCATATGTGTTAGTGGTCTTCTATAAGATTTTCCTCTGTCAAAATATCCAGAGCCACCCCTCAGCCGAAACCCAGACTATATCGATCTCTGTCTTGATTGTGACTGTCCACTCTGGCACTTACTAGATCTTCTACTAGACTAAACTTTGAACTCACCAAACCTTTTTACCCTGGACTCTTGCTTAGATACTATTTATGCCTTACTGAACAAATGATCAATCATGATAGAGGCTGCTCTCATCTCAATGAAGCTACTCAAATTAGTAATAGCAACCACGTTCTGATCTCCATACTTAGGCCATCTTCAAACCTTCGACACTTATTTTCCTTTGTCGAAACCAAGGCAGTAGCATACCCCGTCAGCTTATTAAATCTCACCTCATACTCTGTCACAGGTAAGTTTCCTTGGTTTAGATCAAGAAACTCCTTCATTTTCCTGTCCAAGTAGATCTTGGGCATGTAATTCTCCTTGAAGACCTTAGAAAGTTTTCCTAAGTAAGCCTGCATGGGCGAACAGAGCTACCAGGAATTATCTTCCACCACTGGTAAGCTGGCCCTTGTAGTAGTGCGCCTACATAGTCAAACTTCTTATCAGACTCGCAGTCCAATTGATCAAAGATCCTCTCTGTCCACTCCAACCATCCCTCTACTTCATCAGGGTGAATACTTCCGTAGAAGTCTACAGCTCCCTACTTTTAAAGCTTGTCATACCTCTTTTCTCTCATCTCAAGTATTCTTGGGGGCATTAGGTCGGATTAAAGAATAAGAGATTCCATATTAACTCCTATCGACTCAACATCAGCATGCACATCATTTCTATCTCCTATGGTAGATGACCTATAAAAAACAACAGTAGGGATCACTATACACGTCTCTCATAATATAACATATTGAATTGCTCTTGTATGTCCTTAGAGATGCCAAACCATGCTGTGATACTAAAATTGTAACATCCCACTCTCATAGGACATATACTCGACATTTTGAGGAATATATGAGTACATGCCCCACACGGGTGGCATGTTAGACCAATCAATCCACTTCACATGGCATCATTAACAATATATCCATATCACATAAGATTTTTAAAACCTTCCAATAGACCATTTAAAGGTCAAACTTCTATTTCATTTCCAAAAACAAAGTTAAACATTGTAACTTTACAAAGCCAATAGACAATTGTTTATGCACATAAAAAAAAGTTAAGAGCTTATAGCTTCATATACAAAGGTGCTACATGAGATGCTCTCTAACATAAAGACCCTAACTTGATTCCTGAATAGTATGATCACTGACCTTTGATCCATCTCTCCCCTGGACCGTAACTACTAGATCGCTATTTATCAGCTGAGGAGAAGAACTCCTCCAATCCTGAAAAAAAGTCACAATTAGGATGAGGTTGCACAACTCAGTGAGTGAACCATCATCGATGTGCTCGCTGACGAGATCACATAAGCATATAAATTGTCACTTTCACTTTCAAATTTCATATCACATTTTCACATTATTTACATATACATGTACACACATTCATATCAAATCAATGTATATCACAATATAGCTCAATCAATCTCATCAATGTGTAAATGTAAATGCATATGTGATTTTACTTCCAAGTTTTTCTGTGTTGTGATCGTGTGCCATTTTTCTGTCCCATATCCATTGTGAATACTGGGTGCATTCTTCATTGTAACCCAAATCCATAGTGGATTCCGTGTTCACAATCAGAGCTTATGGCTCTCATTTCATCTATGAGGTTAAAGCTCCACTCCAATTCAGACTAGCCGGTCACGCTGATCACAACTCCTCTAAAATGTTCATGTATTCCATTAAATGAAATGCATCCTTTTCCAAATCACATAATCAATCACTTTGATTGAAAAGTGGATCATTCTTCGAACTTTGGTCCAGCATCCAATTCATAGTTGAAAAAACACATTATCATGCATAAAACACATTCACATCATCATTCACATTATCATGGATACTCAATAAAAAAAACATTCACAATTCACATGCACAATCATCGGATTTAAAATTCGGCATATAACACAATAAGCACATAGGTCTCGCATTCATATACACGCAACACTTCTATACAGTCCCATAGACTGAACTTCTTGGAAAAATAATGTTTGAAATAGGCAGTAACACATCACCTTATATCTCCAGTATATCATATATGCATTTCTAACAGTTTCATGTTTAGAAATGAATTTAAAACCAACCAAAATACGAAGGTGTAGAGTGATTTTGCACTCTAGGTCGACTCACAATTTGCTCCCAAAATGCTATTGCCTAGAATGTCCAGCAATGTTTGGATGCTGATAGTCAATTTGTGCTCCTATAATAGGTAACACAAATAATTAGTTTTATTAACACATTCAATTGAATTCACCTTAACATATTCAATCAAATTCACATTAACATATTCAATCAAATTCACATTAAATCATACGCGTGCATATGTATCATGATTAATGAATGCATTCTCAATTGAATATTCTTGGGTACGTCCTAATATCATAAAATAATAATTTCCATCTTAACACTCTTAAGTAACCTCAATTCATATTTTATCACTTCTAATTCACCTCATTCATGCACATTAATACCAAAACATCCAGTCCTTAATATATATGCTCATCTCGTAACCTAACTTATCAAACCTTCCATCATTCAATTCTCCATCCATTTAGGTCCATTTCAAGCCTTAATCAAGTTCAAACACATCAATGTATAGAAACCTATCATCTTAGGTTGATCTAGAACATAAAAACAGAAATTTCTTTCTCAAAGTTTAAAACTCACTTTCTTGTAACTCTTTTCTTTTTCTGGCTTTACCTCTCATACCAAAATCACAATATCTTTTTGTATAAACATTTTTAAATTAAATCCTCTGACAGGAACATCAATAAGACATCAATAAACATTTTGCATCCTTGACACTTCATGTAATTCAAACTCCAATGTCCTCAAAACTATGAGATTGTACAAATTTCACAAAACAGGGGACTCTTATGAGCAGTCTAAGAAGAAAACACAAAAATCCAATTATACTTATCATTTTGTTATGCCACATTCCTAGCAATTCGGCTATAACACAGATCTAAAAATTTCATTCCTAACACTCTCAAATTCAAGCTCTAACAATATGGAAAATAAGTTGAAAGTGGGGGATGTCATTAAAACTAGAAAATCAACCTATAGCTATAATGTCCCAATTTTGAAACACTACCACTATACCCATCCTTTTAACATCAATTTATCATCATTTACTCTTTCAAAAGCTCAATTAATAGCACTCACATCTATATCTTCAACCCACAATTTTTTGGCATCCAAAACAAACACATTCATGCAATATTTCCAACATAATCCAATCACATGCATCTGGCCTCAAATCATCTTCTAATCAATCTTTATAAATGATATGATCATAAATAACACAATAAAGAAATCAAATAATTACTTATTTCACCTAGGATTTCCCTCTAGGAAAAAGCCCAACAATCTCCTTAAGCTTGCCAAAGGATCCCAAAAACAAGATAAGATGAAAGGAGGATAATCAAGAAGAATTCTATATGTGCAAGAAGATAACCCATGAAAATGGAACAAAAATCAAACTTTTGGGAGAGCAAAGGTGGATTTTGCATGTAGGAGAAAAATAAGAAGAGGAATGACTCAATTTAGAACAACTTAGGTCTTTTAAATGGTTTTACATTTAGCTTGCCATGTGTCAACTTAAGAATGGAACATTGGTTTGGTTTTGTCTTATTCTCTTTTTGTCCCATTCAACTACACTTATCTCTTTTCCCATTGACTCTTCTTACTCCAATTAATGCTCCATAAATAACCTATTTAATTCTAATTAATCACACTTACTTTAAACCTACATTTGTACCTCTCTCTCTAATGTTGCCACGTGTCACTCACTAATTGATCTAGAAAATTCAAAATTTCCACATATCAATTTCTCTCACATATTTCCCACTCTAAATGTACATATCACTTCATAATTCACCGAGTTGTGACAATAAATCCCCAAATCTCTAATTATAGCCATTAAACGAAAATTTAATCACCATAATATAGTATCACATCAAAACTCATTTAAAAAAATTCATCCATACTTGAGATATGTCAAATGAGTACATGATTAATCATTCTTTGCTATTGTCACAATATCATGATTCATATATGCGCATGTAATGCTAAAAAAAAAAAAAAAAGTCTTATCTCATGTATGTACAATGCATGTAGCTAGGCTATTCCCTCATTATAGGAATAGATATTACACTTTTAGCTTCTTCTCTGAGACTTTGATTGACTTGAAATTTGAACTGTAAGCTCCTCACATGTTGATCTTACGCCCAACCAAATTTCCTGGACATCTAGACTCTACAAATATGCCTAATGACTCAACTAAGTCACCTATGCTAGATCCAATACTGAAATTCTACTACCTGTGAAACAAACCACCAAAGTGAATCAATCCATTCCTCAAATAAGCTTAAAATTTACCCTTAAACACTAAAAAATACAAATAAATAATTTGAAACCTAAAATATAATGGAAAGATGCAAAAGATCAAATAAACTAAGGTTGAAACACACAAAAAATACTTAAAACACATGAAAATAACCTATAAATATAACCTAAAAACACATTTATCAACAACCACAATTAGGAGAAGCTATGATCAAACAAGGGTTATTCAATACTAGCTATACCAATATCATGTATCACAACAAGATATAGCAACTAATTTAACCAGACTTAGCATTATTTTCAACTAAAATGACCTAGTTAGCTATAAAAAGATTTATAATAATCTAAGTGTATATCACTCAACATGAATATCATCTCACTGCCCCCTTATTTTATATGAAAATTGCCCCTAATGTTCATGCAATAAGTAAAAAACATAAAGGGAAGTAGTATAAGGAAACTTCCCTGAAAAAGAAGATCCAAGGACTCATGCAGTCAATCTTACAAAACCTATAAAAGAACACAAAACAACTAAAAGAAAAGCATTAAACTAAAATGAAATTCAAATTAAACAAAGGTAAATGAAAGAAAAGCCTACATTCCTATTGAAATATGATAAAAGGTCAAGGATGAGAAGGTCAAGTGTCATAAAAAAAGAGTTGCTCCTCGAAATCATCCACCAACTTGGGCATGGTAACTTAGCTCGCTGTCTATTTACCTTAAAGGGGTTTTCATTTCCTCTTTTCACCTTAAGAACCTCAGATAGAAAGACTTGTATCACATCAAATGGACCATACCACCTTGACTTAAGCTTTCCTAGAAAAAGATAAAGACCAAAGTTATAGATGAATACATTGTTGCCTACCTTAAAATCTTGAAGTAGCAGCTGTTTGTCATGCCCTTTCTTCACATGATCCTTATACAACTTTTAATTGCGATAAGCATCCAAATAGAAATTTTCAAGCTCATAAAGCTGTATAAGTTCCTTGACACCTATAAATTAAAGTTAAGAAATTTACTGTCCTAATATGAACGATACTTTAACTCAACTAGAAGATGGCAAGAATTTCTATACACTATATTGAATGGTGATATACTTATAGGTATTTTAAATGCGATCCTATATGCCTAAAGTGCATCATCTAACTTTAATGACCAGTCTTGCTAAAAGTATTAATAGTTTTCTCTAATATTTTAATTGATTCTCTATTAAAAACCTCTAACTGCCCATTAGTATTGGGGCAGTATAATGTGGCAATCTTATGAGTCACCTTATACTTAGCCAATAATGAATCAAAAATTTTATTGTAAAAATATGACCCCCATCACTAATAATGGCCTTAGGTGTACCAAATTGTAAGAAAATGTTCCTCTTTAAGAATCTAACAACACCTTCAACCTTATTTATGGACAATGCCTTTGCTTTCACCTATTTGCTAATATAATCAGCTACAACCAAAATGTATTGATTGGAATATGACTTAGGGAACAGTCTCATTAAGTCAATAACCTAAATATCAAAAACCTCATGAACAGTAATGTTAGTCAATAACATGTTATAGGTCCTCGATATGTTTCCAACCCTTTAATACCTATCACAAGACTTGATAAATGCATATGCATTCTAAAATAAGGTGGGTCAAACCATACTCTAAGATCTTATATGTCATTTTAGTTGCCTCAAAATGCCCCCCTCTTAGCCTCTTCATAATGACAATGTTTCAAAATGAAGGGCATTTCTTCTTTAGGAATACAATGCCTAACTATCCCATCAATATAAGTCTTGTAAAATAAAGGGTCATCCCACAGATAATGTTTTACATCTCCTAAAGATTTCTTCTTTTGATGATAAGAAAAATTAGGAGCAAGGATATTACTAGCAAGGTAGTTAACATTATCAATAAACTAGGGAGTGGCTATAAAAGCCATGAGATGCTCATAAGGAAAAGTCTCCTTAATATCCTTGTTGGTTGCGCTCTCCATGGTAACTTCATCAAACCTTAATAAGTGATCAACTGTGAAGTTCTCAACCCCCTTCTTATCTTTTAACTTAATATCAAGTTCTTATAAAAGTAGAACCAATTGAATAAGTATTGGTTTTATATATGGTTTTTTCATTAAGTACTTTAAGGTTGTATGTTCAGTGTAAACAATAACTTTAGATAAAACCATAAAAGATCCAAACTTGTCAAAAGCAAATGCAATTGCCAACATCTCTTTCTCCATGGTGGTATAGTGGCATTGTGTAATATTTAAGGTCCTACTTGTATAATAAATGGGGTTAAAGAGCTTACCTCGTCTCTAGCCCAATACAACTCTATTGCAAAATAACTCGCATCACACATTAATTTAAATGGATGAGACTAATCAAGAGACATAAGTATAGGCATAATCACATGTTTTTTCCTATAATAAAAGAAAAGGCATAATGCAATCCTCGTCAAATTCAAACACAACATCTTTTTCAAGTAACTTAAGTAAATGTTTAGTAATTTTTAAAAAATCCTTGATGAAATGATGGTAAAACTTAGCATGGCTTAGGAAACTCCTAATAGGCTTGATATTGTTAAGTGGAGGAGGTTTTTAGTGACATCAATTTGGCTGGGTCTACCTCTATACCTTTGTTAGATTTCTTGTGAACTAGAACAATACACTCATAGAGCATGAAATGACAATTTTCCTAATTAATTACTAAATGGATCTCTTTACATTTGATTAATACTTTCTCTAAGTTATCTTAATATATATGAAATGAAGTGTCAAACATAGAGAAGTCATCTATGAAAATTTCAATGCAAGTCTTAAACATGCTAAAAAAAATAGCCATCATACATTTATGAAAGGTAGCTAAAGCATTATATAAATCAAAAGGCATGCATCTATATGAAAATGTACCATAAAATAAGTAAAAGTGATATTTTCCTGATCTTTTAGAATTACCAAAATTTTTAAATAACCAAATATCCATAAAAGGCATAATAAAAGCTATGTCAACAAAATTTTCAATTTTTTAATCAATAAAAGGCAAATAAGGGTGATATGTTTGAGTGGCATCATTTAATTTCCTATAATATATGCACGTTCTCCACCTAATTACTTTCTTAGTGGCTGTCAACTCATTCTTTTCATTTTCTATAATAGTGGTGCCTCCTTTCTTAGGCATCACTTAAAGTGGATTCACCCATTTAAAATAAGAGATAGAATAAATAATACCTATATCTAGAAGCTTGACTACTTTATCTTTAACCACTTTATGTGTAGGTTGAGTTACTAAGGGGCTACACCAACGCCTTACTTCCATCATCTATGATGTGTGCAAAAGGAGGGGCTAATTCCTTTGATATCTATACTAGCCCATCTAAAGAGTTTTTTTGGTCTAGAAGAACCCTCAAAAGCCTCTCCTCTATGGTCCTTATTAACAAATAAGAAATAATGGCTGGTAAGTGCTCAGGTGGTTATAAAAATGCACACTTTAAATGAGTAGGTAAGGGTTTTAGGTTAAAAGGGGGAGGTTCTTCAATCGAAGGCCTGGGAAATGGCTTGACTGGTCTCTAGAAAGGCTCATAGGCATGATAATATGTATAATATGCTTGCTCCAAACTAGCTCCATGGTTTCCTATATCCTCTTGTAACTCCTCATCTACATCTTTAAGCACATCTTATGCTTTTTCCTCCAACAATCATGCATAAAATTGGAAGAATGATTAGTATTAGGATAGTATATATTAATGAAATTACAAGAGTCAAGAGTGGAAAGATGTCTCATAGAATCAGACATATCAAACATTATCTCTTAATCTTAAAGCCTCAAGATGAACTTTCCATACTGCACGTCGATGATGGACTTATATGAAGCCATAAATGGTATCCCAAGAATGATGGGAATATCTTAATCTTCTTCTATGTCAAGGATTAAGAATTCCACCAGAAAGATGAACTTGTCTACCTTCAATAACAGGTCCTCAATAACTCCCCTCAGATATTTAATGAGCCTATTCACTAGTTAAAGTGAAATTGTGGTGGGTTTGGGCTCCACCAATCTAAACTTCTTGAAAACAAAAAGAAGCATTAAGTTAATGCTCACACTCAAATCTATTAAGACCCTAATCATATGCAAATTACCAATAGTGCAAAGAATAGTAAAACTTCCTAGATCCTTAAGCTTCGATAGTAGCTTCTTCATTAAAATGGTCAAACACTGCTCATTCAGCTTCACCGTCTCATACTCTTTAAGACCCCTCTTATTAGATAAAATTTTCTTAAAAAACTTAGCAAAAGAAGGCATTTGTGTGAAAGAATTAGAAAAGGGAACTTTAATATCCAATTTCTTAAAAATTTTAAGGAATCTACCAAACTACTTATCTAATTTTTTATTTTTAAGCCTCTGAGGATAAGGGATTTAAGGACTTATCAAATTTTTGATGGGATCTGCAAATAACTTAAGACAATCCTCCTTTCCAGTTGGTTCTTCTATTTCTTTCTTTTTTGCTTTTTGACTGTCTCTTCCTTCACTTTCCTTAGCTTCTTTATCTTTTTGACTCTTTTAATACCCTTAAACTATTTACCGCTCCTTAGTGAGATTTCCTTTACGTGCTTTCTCAAATTGGCCTTAGAGGAGCTAGGCAATGAACATAAAGTACTTTCCTTAAACAAGCTCGTAATTTGGCTCATCCATTTTTCTAAATTTCTAATGGAGCTTCTTGATTTTGAATCCAAAACTCAGTGCTAGAAATCTACTTCATGGGTAGCTCTTCAAGGTTAAATTTTTCTAGTAGCATGGAAATGGAAGCCTTGAAACTTGGAGGTGGTGGTCTCTAAACATTGGATGGTTGTGGTTGTACTATCTGATTGTTACTTTAATAAACATTTGGGTGATTCATCCACCTTAAATTATAGGTGTTAAAATATGGATCCCCTCTCTACTTGTTATAATTTGTCATATAATGGGCCTTTTCTTGCTCTTGTATAAAAGGATTCCAACCTGACATTCTGCAGATAAGTGGGAGTCACCACTATAATGCTCACATATCACACAACTCCTCATAAATGAACTCAAACCTCCCTTACGATTGTGCATTAAACTATACAACTTCTTCGTCAAAACCTCTATCTAAGCTAATAATACCATAAAAATTTCCACCATATAAGCACCTGTAGATGCCCTAAGATACCTTTACGTATGATACTAGAAGCTGTTAGTAACCATCTAATCAATCAACTTGTAAGCACCCTCTGGTGTTTTCTTCATCAAGCTTCCCACTATTGTTGTATCTATGATACTTCTAATCGATAATGTAAGCCCTATATAGAAAAGGCTAACTTGTTGCTAAGTAGAGAACCTATGATTAGGATACTGTGTTCACATATATTTAAACTACTCTCATGCCTCATATAGGTTTTTATTCTTATACTGAGTGAAAGAAGTGATTTTTGTCTTCGTCTTCGCAAAATTGACAAGTAGGATAAACTTGACTAGGAACAACATTATCGACACATCCCATGTCGTGATTGACTTTGATTGTAATGTGGACATTAATGTTCTCGCCTTGTCCCTCAGAGGAAATGAGAACAACCTCAGTTTTACTGCATCTTTTAACACAATATTATGCTTGAACAAACCATAGATATCCAAAAAAGTCTCTAGATGGGCGTTTGGATCATCTAGACGTAATCCTTTGAAC
Organism: Pinacopodium congolense; assembly: GCA_028565735.1. NCBI lineage: Eukaryota > Viridiplantae > Streptophyta > Magnoliopsida > Malpighiales > Erythroxylaceae > Pinacopodium > Pinacopodium congolense. Next base: position 12,138 of record JAOXYD010177520.1, on the reverse strand, counting down.
TGATATGCCTTGACCATAGATATAATACTAGAGGGGTTTCAAAGTTAGATTCTATGACGCTGAGCCTTACAATGCTGGGAATGGGTTGGATATTATGCCATATAGTTAGATCCATCATGGTTAATTCCCTTCTTTCATCAAGATGTTGCATGATCTCTTCATTACAATGCTCCATATCTATAAACTTGTCTTACCCTAAAACTACTCTTCTCTAGTCTCTTCTTCTTTCACCTTACTACCTTAAGCCAATATAGTTTTCTTGGGTAACTTGGAAGTAGTTTTCTCTATGTCAATATCAAGTGGTACATTTTTGAGCTTTTGACCATGAGTGTACATAAACAAGATAAGGAAAATTAAAAGAAAGCAACAAAAAACACTAAAATATAGGAATAAAACACGTTAAAAGCAAAATAATGAAATAATCAACTAAAACAAGCAAGTAAACAAATGAAATAAGAAATAAATATGAGAAAATCAACTCCATCTAAACCTACTATTTCGAAAATAAGTCCACAATAACAATGTCAAAAACTTGTTGCAGTCTAATTAAAAGCAGATTAAATCCAATTAAATCTTAAACCAAATCGAAGGCAAGCGTACCTTATCAACAAGTAGTATGAAATAGAGTAAATTGAGTATCATACCTCAATGATCAAAGTGTAAAAATATCAAATTAAACGATACATGATTACTCAGATACCTAAAGTTTGATTGATGTAAAAAAGAAATAAAACGAGCGATTAACGAAATATGAAAAATGTAAACTATAAGCAAACTATGACTAAACTTTAATAATGGAAAAACCTGGCCTAGGATTCCGATTCCAATAGATTAATCCTTTAAAAATTAATGAAAGTGGATTGATTTAGGATTTACTTTTCTAAAAAAAGATGTAACCAATGTCCATGGAAGCATCTTTTCTTTTTTAAATTCCAATAAGCCAGTTGATTCATAAATAATTTAGAATAAAAGGCATTAATCATAAGAAACCTAGAATTAAGGTTGTTAATCTTGGGAATCTTCATACAGGATCCCAAAGTTGGTTTACTTTTAGGTTCAAGTATGATACCTAATTTATTTTCTAGAAATTAAACACCAATGAGTTTGGAATTCAATTACCCAAGGCTCTAATTCCAGAGATCAAGCTAAATTAGGTATAGAAAAAGCATTCAATTAGGGTAAAAATCAATCATTCCAATCTTTCATAACCCAATCATTATCCTAACCTTAACCAAAAACAAATTAGTTACTTATATTCATTAATAGAAAAAAAGGTCAAAACAAGCATATACATTGAATGAATCAACAAAATATAGTTAATATAAGTGTTAAAAAGAATACAATGGACCAATAAGAAGGTGGACACTCCTTGAAGATTTTTGCACCAAATTGCCACTTGAAAGCTCCCAAAAACAAAGATTAAATGATGATGAAAGCTAGATAGAAAAGTAAGACAAAAACCTATCTATGATGATGTATTATGAGAATTAGATATTAAAAATATTTAAAAGTGATGTAAATAAGACTATTTATACTCCTAGAAGTGGTTGCCAGGGTTAGGAACAATTATGGATTTATTTGGTCAAGTTTTCCCTTAAAAATAGCAAAAACGACATTTAACAATGACCAAAATAATGTTTGATTAATTGTTAAACAAGGTTGTTTAAGTACCTCCATTTAGGTCTAGAACAAGACTTAAGCGACAGTTCTTCAAAGGTTAAACAATGATGGTTGAGTCTCCAACAACTACCATTTTACTTGATCTTCTACACATCCTTTGCTCCTTTTTGCTCTAAATCACTCATAATTCCTCCAATTTGTTTCATAATCATCATAGTGTATTATTTTAGCCCAGTATTCTCTTCCATTTTATATGCTTGTCCATTAAGTTCCTACTCCAAATTAGGGGATCGAGTCATATTCTTTTCATTACTCAAAGAACTCACTACAATTAAAGTTTGTTCCTTAGTTGATGGATTTCGTTCCTCAATCAATGCATTCAACCATATTAGCTCCATATAATCTCCTTCAATAAAACTCTTCCCCGTTGGCATCTAAACTTTACCTAAATATTTAGTTGTAGGCCTCCATTGATATGTAACACTATCCTCATCAAGGAACAATTTGTCATCTTCATTCAATCTTATTAGTGGAATAGAATTTTTTAGCCCTTTCTTAAGGTCCACAATTACTCATATCTTAGCATAACTCATACTTTTCATTATGGTAGTTGCTTCACTCACTTTGATAGGTTTTCTTACATTGCTTGCAAGGAGACTCCACCTATTTGTAGTCCATCACTCAAGCAATATGTTATGGAAATTAATCTAAAGTGGAATCTATTCTAACTTAATATCTTTTAAGCAGATCTACCTTTCTGCATAAAAATTGGCATACTATTATAGTGTCATAGACCATGTTCCAAAATATTTTAGCTACTAATGGCAGAACTAAAGTTGAATAAGAACAATCCATCTTTTATAAGCTATACCTCTTCGAATCCATGACATTTCCATTGTTTATTAGCCCAAACGTTAAAGAGTGGGAAGTTGGTCTTTTGTATAGGAAGAATCTTATCAATGTTGAGATCCATTTCAAGGAACCTTCCTTAAGCATTTCTATAGGAGGCATTCTTGCTTCCTTTCTAGTTTATAAGGATGGGGAATAATATTTCACCCTTATTCCAAGTGAGTTGTTACTCCTCGCTTGTTTCCATAAAAGGGAAAGAGTATAGTTTGGAGATGATTTATAGGGAGGAGTAGGTGTTTTAGAAGATGAGGCTAAAGAAAGGAAATGGTCAAGAGTAAGTAGAATAAAATAAGTAGGTTAGGTGTTCATTTGAGGTAAAGTGTTACAGGCTTAAGAGAGAGAGTCAAAATTCGATTACTAAAAATAACAAAGAAAATATGCAAGAAATAGAGATGACGAAGGAGACTGAAGAACAAAGATTCCAAGTAGAGAATAAATGGAAAAATCATAAGTGGAGTGAAGAAGTTACCGAGAACTGAAATCAAGTTAAATCTAAGCAAGGATCTATTAGCAATATTCCTTCTCTCTTTATGATCATTCTTTTCAACACCATGTTTTCCACTACTTTGAACTTTATAATTACTAATTTATTATAATTATTTTTCTTTTCCTAAGTAAATTATTGTTTATTGAAAAAAAATGTTGTTATCAATAATAATATTCATTAAGCGAATGTAGTCTTGATAATTGTGCTTTAGTATGTGTTTTTCTAAGTATTTGACATGTGTTTCTTGGATAATAGGTTGTTATTATAGTATTTTAAGAATTATTTTGTTTGTTTTTGTTTAGTATAATCTTAATTATTGTTTTTTTGTGTTTGGTATTAATTTATAGTAAGTTTTAATCATTTTAGTTTTTTTATTCACTAAAATCTAGGGCATCTTCACAAAAATAAGATAAATCTAATGGTGATGGTAGGATCTATTTCTCTTAATCCTAATTTATTTGTTTGTTCATTCAAACAAAATTTAAAGCACAAGAAGTTTAAGCCTAAGATCTTTTAGATATGAGACCCTTGCAAGGAATTGAAGTCTGGTCATTCATTATTTCAATTACATTACCTAGTTAATTATTCTGGTAATTAAAAGCCAATCTCTTAGATCCCTCAATCACCTAGTAATCTAACCTAGATGGCCAATCTAAAATAGATAATTAAGTACTTAATTAAATAAAATTCATTCAACATAGAAGAAAATAAATAAGATAATAATTAAGCTATCTATTACCTTAGCCTTAGCTATTGAAAATTAGTGACACATATTCATTAATAAGCTCGAAGATATATTAAAAACACATTCTTATTAATATAAAGAATTGATAACATGAAAGAAATAAAGAGTTAAGAAGTTCATAACCCAATAGAAGATATCCTATTTAATGTTTATGCTCTTCTAATCTAATTAAATACACTCTATAAACTCTAAAACTCATGAAATCAATGTATAGAGAGAAAGTTGAGAGAAAAACCTACTCAAAACATTCAAAAACTAGCTAACTATTAAGTCTCTCCTTCAAACATACTCAAAACTTTCAAAAACTTGCTAATTATTTAGTCTCTCCTTCATTATTATTACTATTAGGGTTAAAAAACTAATCACAAGTTGTTTTCTCTCCTTGGTCCTTTAAAAGCCTATTTAGGTCACATACCTCAAGAGTAAAGTGACACTTGAATCATGAGAATAATAGCATTATTTTACAAGGCTTTTCACTTATTGTCTTGTATATGGAGATAAATGGAAATGCATAAGAAAGACAACAATGCCATTTCCAATCAATATTAATTCACTAATTTCAAGATGCAAAAAAATGACACTTCATCTCCACTGTTCCCTAACATTGTTTATCCACTATCTTCACCTAAGAGTAAAATGGCATTACACAAGAGCATCAACACCATCATTTTAGACAGCCTTTAATCTTCTTTTAAAATGTGTGAAAATCCATATTTTTAACATTTAGCTCCTCAAATGAACATGTACCTAAAGTTGAATCAATATACCTCTTAAATAGACTGAATTCACACATTAATAAAAGTTAAAACATGTCAAAACATAGCTTAAAAACTTTTATAAAATAACCCTATTAATTCCCCAATGTTGGTCCTATTTGGCACCTATAAGGGGGTTAAATTAGGTTTTTTTTTAAATCATGTAATTTAATGGTCCTAAATTCATTAAGTTCTTTAAATAAATTTTTATAAGCTAAATAAACAATTATATAAGAAATACAAATGATGGTATAAACAATGTAAACAATTGTATAAATAACTTGTAAAGTAAAACTTTAAAATAAAAGGGTAAGGGAGAGAATACACAAACTGATTTTATTATGATTTGAAGACAACCCCTTTCTCTTATGTCCACTATCCAACAACTTGTTGTATTATGTCCCTTTTTTTAATGGGCTCTAGGGTAACTCTTATAATGACTTACTTTCTCAAATGACTTAAGTGTAATATTTTTCACAACCCACTTTTTCAATAGGTTAAGGTGCATCCTTCCCAAATTCACAATCTAAATTATACTTTTCTACAAAATACACTACCAAGTATATCACTCTTAACTAACTAAAGTGTTTAGAGGATCACAAACAACTTTTAAGAATGAACCATTAAGATAACACAACACTGAATACTCTTTGATTCACTTGTATATATGTTCTTACACCTTTGGACAATTAAACAACATCTAAACACATCTATTTATAGGTGAAAAACACCTAACTATTTGTTTGTGAATGTTCCAAACATTCCAATACATTTACTCCATTTTTCTATTGATTTTCAATTGTTGAAATGTGATTCTCTGCATGATTGGTTGACCTATACCATACACTGGTCAATCAATGTATCAACTAGTTAACCAATCAATAGTCAATTAGTATATCACATTGGTTGACTAGTTACCTTCCAAAATATATTTCCATATGTCCACATCCAAATCAATCCAAATCAATTCTTAATTCATTCATACACATTCTACCACATTAAAAACAATTACAATCATTGAAAAATATCTTCTTGAGACAATTTGTACATCTTGAATTCTCCTATAAACATAATCACTTTACTCATCTTATCTTCTTCTATTCACACATCCTTAACACATTCACACACATTTATATTTTCTAATCTCAAAATTCATCATATCATTTATAGCCACTTCATTTCACACAGGCTTAATGAATTCACACAACTTATCCTCTTTTTCACACAAGTCTTAGCATATAAACATCACACTAATTACCCAACCAAAATAGTGTATCAAGAGGGTCTTTAAAAAAACCCCTTCATAAACAACTTTTCTTGATCATGTATCCTACATGCAACGACACTAATGATGAATGCATGATGCATAATGTGAGCCCATTAACACTATAGAAAGCCCAAAGTGAGATTTACAATAAAAGCTTGCAATAACATATTATTCTCTTTAGTTATCTTAGAGCTTAATCTTTCATCCCTCAATATGATCTTCATCTTGAGTCTTTTTTCCTTTAGTGTTCATAAACTTCATTCCATTTCATGCTACAAAGCTTCAAGACTCCAAAGTGCATCTTTAATCCAAAGCTTTAACATGGATCTCCTCAACATATATACATCACACATATCTTTCCATTGTATAAAACATACTCAACAAATTAGTAGCAAGATTTTTTCATCCTCAAAACTAGGTGGAACCATTATTGGTTCAACAATCTCTTCCTTTATGATGATAATAAAATCATTTCATATTAAGAACATATAAAAAGAAAAGAATGAAAACTACATACAATCATTTTGCTATTCCTAACACATGTTCTATCCTAATATCACACACTTTCTCCCCTTTTTGTAATCATAAAAAAGTTCTCAAAATTTTGTTCTAATATTAATCATCACATATTCAAAACTTCATAAAGCCAAGATAAGTACCAAACTATTCAATATCACTTAAGAATATCGAAAGAGACACCCCACCTTTATATCACATAATTCTCACTCAAAATGTTAAAAGGCTCTACATCAAATCTCAATACCGATTGTAACTCAAAGCTTTATATCCAAGCTCTAAACCAATTATAACTCAAATAGCGAAAAAGACTCTATACCAATAGTAAAACATTAGTATCACCAACAATTTAGGCTCTATATCAATTACAAAACATTAGTATCATCAATAATTTCAACTTACTACCACGTATTCAAAATTCAACACAAATTTGAAAACCACTTAAATTTGTTTAATACCAACTAAAGAATTCAAAAGAGGTACTCCTCCTTTATTTGAAAACAAAAGCAACAAAGCAACCATATCGTAATTCCATGTCCAAACTTATCAATACATATACAAACATGCATCACAAAACCAAGCTAGAAAGCAGTTCCCATTTATATAATATCGAAACAAAAAATCACATTTCAAAAAAATTATCTCCGCAATTACAAACATAATCTTTCTTCACAAACTCAACATTTATCCTAAAACACAATAAGCATCAAAATTTCAAATTTCACTAACTTCTTATAATTTTCTAATAATATCTAGAAATTAAAAATTAACCAAATTTGACAAGATTATATTACTAATTCCCACTAAGTTAATAAAAAATCATCACTCCCCCTAAATTCATCATACTTTAGGAACTATGTCAACAAACCCAAATTTCAAAAATTTCAACAAACTCTAATTTTACTCAAATTTTATCTTATCCATCTTTGTAAAATTCTCCTATATTCATGCATTATCACTTTTCAGAAGTTAAAATTCACATATCAAGAGAGAGTAAACATGAAGGAGATGCATCAAATTCATAATTAATAATTATAAACATCATTCAATGTAACTCCCCCTTCATAGGTCACTTTAATATCATATATTACTCTCCCCGTTTTGAAAAGTAACAAAATGAAATAATTCATCAAGGTTTACCAAAATCTCTAAACTTCTCAACATTGTTCCAAAAATCACATTATACACATCAAGGTTATAGAAATTCTTAATTCATACATTAAGAAACAAATATCATAAGTAACTCAAAAGTTATCAAGAAATCTCTCATGCCATAATGAACACATATACAACTCAAGAATAAAATTTTATTTCAAAGCCTAAACATTTAAGCTCCCTTTAAGTCTATGCTCCAAATATCATTCAAGAGTATGAGCAAATATTGCCAACCTTCTTATCCATGTTATAAACGCAAAAGCAATACATGATAAACTTATTAAAAAGTCGTCAAGAATTTACAAAGCTCATTATGTTAAAGAAGTTGTAACTTCTCTCACTCTTTTATGCACAATTGATAAAAATTTAAAAAGAAATGTTCCTTAAAAATAATTTAAAAGCATATTTTCTTTCAATCTTAGCAAAATATGCAAATCTATATAAATCATCTATAATGATAATTTCATGTGCAAATCTATACGGATCAACCATTGAAATTCAAATGCAAGTATATAAGCAACAATAATACGTTATATAAGTTCAAATGCCATCTATCAAGATACCATCAATCTTAGAAATTTTAATAAGGAGAATTCATCACTTATAAAATGAATGCACAAGTAAAAAAGTAGTATTAAAATGTTTAAATCCTTTTATGAAGGAAAAAGATGAGGGAAATTGTCAACCCTCATTCTTTAGTAAACAATTTTATAAAATCCTCCACTTTTCATGAAATCATTAAAATACACCAAAGATCTGCCTCGATAAAAGCATATGCAAGACATTAATATGACCAATGATTTTATGAGGGATCTTTATAAACTTAAGCAAAAAAAAAAAAAGAAATCATAACCAAAATCAATTTAATAATTCTTCCACATGCTCCTTTATACTAGGCTCTGTCTATGGAGAGCATATTGATGCACTTTCCAATGTAAAACATGTCATCTATGGCTTAAAAAGAATTTAAATAATAACCTCAATTTGACCAAGTATTCCTCTGATAGGAATGAATTTTCTATTATTTTTATATGTTATTTCATTTGAAATTCATTCCTATTTTTATGTTAAATTGCTCATTTTGTATTCCTATTAATTTCTATGTAGATATGATGATGGAATACAAAATTTGGATTAAAGCATCTACATTCCATGGGAGCTTCATATGAGCCACGTAAGAGAGGAATGACCAATACTCTCCATCAAATAAATCTGATAGGTAGGGACAAACAAATGGATAGGTCAAAAGAGGAATGGAGCTTTGCTAAAGGATGGACATTAGGAGCATGGATGGTAGGGGACTTCTCTCTTGATAGGTGATGCATATAGCTTTTCCATTAGTGTGAGTGGGCTATAGAAAATGGAAGGTGAATTGTCCTTGTTTGGCTTGCATAGGCATCATTGGTGGAGCTGTCCAAACCGTGGTCATCTTTGGCTTTGGAGCTGTCCAAGCCATCTTCTTGTTTAGCATTGGAGTTATCTAAAAGGTGATCATTTTCTTTAGCTTTGGAGTGTTCCAAAATGTGGTCATCTTCTTTGGATTGGGGGCTATTAAGAACATGAAAGGAGAGCTTGCTTGGATAGCTTGGGAGTTCGGCATCAACATGAGCACTTCTTGTTTTGCTACATGAGTTTAACGTGAATGGAGATCTCGACTTGGATTTTTGGAACTGCTCTCCAACCAACATATAGTAGTAAATCACGTTGAAGGAGAATGAGAAGCTCTCCACCAAGACACCATCAAAGCTTTCTAAGAGAGGCTTGTGACTAAGGAGGATGGTTTCAACGTTTTGGTGTCCATTTTCTTGCATGGCTTTTCATTCCATTTCTTTATTTGGTTTTGTATTAACTTTGGTCCATTGATAGCCTTTCCAAGTATCTTTGTTTTTATGTCTGAATGTTTAAGTTTCAACTCAATATTTTCATAGATTTCTATTTTATTAATGTCTTTATTTCAAGAATGTTTTGTTAGTTTCTTATAAATCTATAGTTTAATGTATGAACCTTTGTTTAGTTATATATGAATGGAGCTTATGAATTTTATTTTTCCAGCCTTTATTAATCTTGTTTAAGCTTTTAGTTTTATAATTTCATATTTGTTTTGATCAAAATATTAAGTTTTTTTTATGAAGTTTCATTTAGCTTTAATGTGTTTAGTTCATCTATGTTTAGTAGTTAGTCTTTATGCATATTCTTAGGCTTTGGTTAATCAAATTTTAGTTTTTACTCAATTTATATAATATGGAATTTTTGTTTAGATTGCTAAATTAAGTATTGGTTAATTAGGTTTTAGTTAATTTCATATTAGTTTAAGTAACTTAAGTTTGCATTAGGTAAAGTATTGAATTTTGATATCTTATATTAGTTGTTAATTTTCCAGCTTTTGTTTTAATTTATTAAGTATAAAATATTTCCATTTAATATTTTTTTAAGTAGTTTAAACATGTGTGGCTAGTCTTCTTAGGGGTTTGGAGATATTAGAAGGATGAAGGGATAAAAATTGTGAGAATGGAGTTGAAATTATGCTTAATTTGGTGCTTGTATGTCTAGGTTAGTTTAGGGCTTAAATTAAGTGTCATAAATTAAAAGTTACTTATAAACTTGATCATCCTTTAGGTAATTTCATAATCCAAAAGCTAGGGTTGAGCATCAGATACGTAATAGTCCATAGTGATTCCCGAAAATAGCAATAGGTTAGCTGAATTTATTAGGATATTTAATCAACTAACATAGGGTCCTATGCCTTTAGGTTACACCTTCTAACCTTATGAGTAGGTGGCAAACGTTAGTCGTTTCTTAGTACCTATGGCATCTTCACTATTAAATCTAGAGAGCTTGTTCTAGATTATAGATAGGGACAGGGGCGTTTTTTAGAGCTTGTTAGATTTGTCTAATTTAGAAGAACTGGGGGCTTGAGAGCTTATTTGAGCCTATAGGCTAACACCATGACTAGAGCACCTCTTATCTAGATTCAAGGATCAATGATCATCCTGAAATCCTAAAGATATCTCCAACCCACTTCTTTGCTATTGCCGTTAACATTTTGTAGATTTGCTCTGTGTTTGCCCTTTTGTTTGCATTCATTTCATTTTAACTTATTTTGCTTTCATCTCTTCAGGGTGTTTTTTTTTTTCTCTTACAACATTTGAAATAGAATTTGCATCCCAACTCTCTGTGGTTTAACCCTAGCTCACCATTACTACATAGTTTGGGTAGTTAGGAATTTATTATTTAATATCTTGCGACTAGTTCATCAACATCAAATCCATATAGCAACATAATTAAAATACACATGTGCCTCCCTTTTTTGTACATCACCAATTTTCATTTGATTTCTTCTCTTTCTTGGTTCAATAATATGGCTTAGTTGTTTTTTTCTTTTGCTTTTAGAGGTACCCTACAAAAAAAATTCAATGTGTTTATGATACCCATATAACTTGGGTCTACGAGAGTTAGAAACCTTTTTACCATTCAAATCTCTTGACAAAGCATTCCAACTACTTAATTTATCATTAAAAAAATGTTTAACATGTCCTTAATGCTCACAATAATTACACGCCTATATCTAAATTCATTAAACTTCTCATGTGATAGATTTGCCTAAAGGGTAGTTCATCCTAGTATTATATCTACCTTATAGTGCAGTCCTAAGTCTTGTATCACTATATATCTTCCTAAGTTATGAATTAGATATGTTCATAGATCTTTGTGTATTCCTATGAACTAAGATATTTTACCTTATAAAAGGTTTTTATACATCATTTTTGAATTTTACAATTTTATTGAAGTTATGCCTATTTTTGTTCTTGTGCTGGCCCTTCCTAGTTTTAGGTCTAAATTTATATATGAACGCATGGTGACTCATCCTAGGTTGAGATTTTGATGTTAATGTGTCATTTTCTATAGATTTTTTAGGTACTTCTTCCTCTTCTAAATTATTTCCTTTAACAAAGTTAATTTTACTAATTAATGGGGCATTATCATTGATGTATCCTAGACCATATTTATCATTTGATGCTTTTAATGATCTCAGTGTGGATTCTAGTTTTTCTTTTCCTTTAGTGAAATTAGACAAAGAGTTCTTGACACTTTTTAATTCCTTTCTTAATGATGAATTTTCTAATCTTAAATCATGTTTTTCTAATCTTAAACCATGTTCATCATTATCTACATTCTTTAATTCTAATTCTCCTTACAGAAGCATTTTCTTCAATCAAATTTTTCATCTCACTAAGAGCCTCATTATTTGATTATTCATTCTCAAGTCCTTCATTTTCAAGCTTGCGTTCATTTAAAAATTTCAAGGTTTCCTTGTATTTATAGACGTCTTCTTCTTTTTCTTAGTCGCATGTTCTAAAAGTCAAACTAATTCATCATAAAAAAAATATAAAACACAATTATCTTCATCATCACTTGAATTTGAATAATAAGATTCTTCATCATTGATGCAAGAATTTAAATAAAAGTGTACCTTTTCATTTGCCTTGAAACATTTGTAAGATAATTCTTCTTATAATAATCTTCGCTTCTTGAATAAGGTTGCTACCTTTATAAGTAGCTTCTAATTTGTACCATATCTCATTAATGATAGTTGTAAGTCCTATGGAACCCAAGAGGGGGGGGTGAATTGGGTATTAAAAACTTTTTACAAACTTAAAACTATCAACTTAATTCAATTGGAAAA
>JAOXYD010177412.1:0-23583 GCA_028565735.1 Pinacopodium congolense | reverse complement strand
TATTGCATTTACTTTGACATTTGCACTAACATTCCATATTAGGTTGAATATTGGTTTAGTGATTGCATTTAGTTTTCTAATTGAATCGGGTTGGTAGTTTTGAGTTTGCAAAAAGTTTTAAATACCTAATTCACCCCCTCTTGGGTGCCATAGGACTTACATGTGTGATGGTTATATTTTCAGATATGATCGAGTCTAGAATTGAGGTTTTTATAGATAATTTTTCAATATTTGGGTCATTTGATTCCTAATTAGAGAATTTAGAAAAGGAGCGAAAGAGATGCAGGGAGAAAGATTAAATGTTAAACTAAGAAAAATGTCACTTTATGTTACATGAATGTATAATACTAGGTTATGAGATTTCAAATAAGGGAATTTAAGTAGATTTGGAGAAAACTGATATAATCACTTAACTCCCACCACCAAATTCAGTTCAATTGATTAAGAGTTTTCTAGTCTCTGGCAAATTTTACTAGAGATTTAATAAAGATTTTTTAAAGACAACAAAGCTTTTAACTGATCTATTAACCAAGGACATTGTTTTTGATTTGGTGACAATTGTATGTGTTCTTTTAAGTTGTTAAAGGAAAAATTTACAAGTGCACTTATCCTTATTTTACTTGATTGGTCTCTACCATTTGAATTGATGTGTCATGTAATCGATTTTATAATTGGTACTGCTCATAAATGATAAGATCTTTCATTCAATTTACTATGCAAGATGAATAATAAACAATGCCTAAAGGAACTATATAATGACTATAAAGGAAATGTTAGCTATATTCTTTGCATTTGATAAATTTCGATCTTATTTAGTGCTTTTAAAGGTGGTAGTTTATATGGACCATTTGGCTTTGAAGCATCTTATGAACATTCTTGATGTAAAGCCACATTTGATTAGATGGGTCATTTTATTACAAGAATTCGATATTGAAATTAAAGATAAAAAGGGTGTCGAGATTTTTGTAGTTGATAAACTTTCACGTCTAAGGGAAGAGGTGATGGAAGAAAGAGAAAATCAAGACATCAAGTAGGTGTTTCCTGAGGATCAATTGCTAGCCTTGATGAATTTTCCATGTTATGCTAATTTTGTAAATTATTTGGCTGGTAATGTATTTCCTTTGATCCTACTTACTAACAGAAGAAGAAGTTCATGACTAAAGTTAAGTGGTATATGTGGTCTTATCCTTATTTATATGAGATATGTGATGATATTAGAAGATGTATTCCTTTAGAGGAAGTGCTTTTTATATTGAGACAATGCCATTTAAAATAAGTAGGAGGACACATCAAGCCTACTAGAACTATGCATAAGGTATTAGAATTTGGATTTTATTGGCCCACTTTTTTTAAGGATACATTTCAATATGTTAAATCTTGTGAAAATAGCCAAAGAGTTAGGAACATTTTAGGGAGACATGTAATGCCTTTGAATAATATTTTTATTTATGAGGTATTTGATGTTTGAGGTATATATTTTATAGGACCTTTACCTAAATCATATGCCAATCAATACATTTTAATAGCAGTTAAATATATAAGTAAATAGGTTAAAGAGGTTTCTTTCCCTATAAATGATACAAGAGGTATGGTTTAGTTTCTAAATAAGAATATTTTCACTAAATTTGGTACACCTAGAGCATTTATTAGTGATGAAGGTTGGCACTTTTATAATAAACAATTTGATTCCATTTTAGTTAAAAATATTGTTACCCATAAGATTACCATACTATATCATCTTTGGACTAACAGTCAAGTTAAAATTTCTAATCATGAAATCAAAAGAATTTTAGAAAAGAATGTTAGTGCATCAAGAAAGGATTGGTATTTAAAATTAGATGATACATTATGGGCCCATCGTATTACTTTTAAGACATCTATTAGCATTTCTCCATATTGTTTAGTTTATGGGAAATCTTGTTATTTACCCATGAAAGTAGAGCATAAGGTATTTTAAGTCTTTAATTTTTTAAATTTTGACTCAAGAAAGGTTAGTGAACAAAAGTTATTGCAATTAAATTAGTCCGATAAGTTTTGTCTTGATGCTTATGACAACTCTAATCTTTATAAGGAAAGAGTCAAAAGATGGCACAATAAGTATATCATTCCTCATGAAATTAAGCGAGGTGACAAGGCTTTGGTATATAATTTAAGGTTAAAGTTCTCCCTTGGACAATTATGATCAAGATAGAATGGTCCTTTTGAGGTAATTAAGGTTTATCCATATGGTACCATTGAAGTTTATATTAGCGAATCAAGTTTTAAAGGCAATGGCCATAGGGGCAACCAAGATGTATTTGCCTAGTAGAGTTAAGGAACTAGTTGAAACTCTCTTGCTTTTAAACCCTCACTAGGTTAGAAATTGGTCCTTTAATTATCTATATATATGTGAAACTTTTATTTTTGTTTAGTTTTCTTAAGGCTTTAGTCTTCTGGTGTGTTTTCTTTAGGATTAGTGTGCCTTTCTTTTAGATTTCCCTTAGGTTTCCTTGTTAGAGTTTTGCATGTTTAATATGTTTGTTTTAGTTTTACTTAATGCCTTGAAGTTCTTTGTTTTAAGCTTAGAATTCCCTTTAGTGTGTTTCATCCCTTTTAGTTTGATTTCCTTAATTTTTAATGTTTTCAAAGCCCATCCTTGAGCAAATTTGATATACAATCCTCTTAGAATTGTTAGGCCTTGAATTGGAAGTAATTTAGTGAGGTTTTATGCTGATTTTTCACACTTAGGAGTGATTTTTAGGGCCTCAATATGGTCCTTAAATGACGAGTTGAATATGAAAAAACCACTTTTTAAGTATTTCTAAACACTTAAATGGTGATATTAAATGGCATTATTTAACTCTTTAGAAACTTTCATCTTAGAAACTGTCATCTAAGTAAGTAGAAAAGAAAAAAATGACGTAGTTTTAAGCAAATCCCTAATAGTTCATTTCCTTCTTCCTCTCCTTTCTAATCACCATTAAACACCCTTCTAACCCTCTCTAATAACCAATTTAGCATCAAATCATCACCGAACTTTATCTTTTTGGTGTATTTATTTCACATTTTTAAATCTCTATCATTTTCTACCATCATTTCACTAAAAAAGACCAAATTATCACTTAAAAACCCATATGAACCCTTCATTTTCTATTGTTAATGTTGCCCCTTGTTTTTCTAAGTTTCCTATCATTTTAGGTGTCGTTTTTCATAGATTTTAGTTTCAATAGGTTCCAAGTTTTCTAATCTTTCTATTGATACCAATTTCATACCTTAAATCTTTTATCACTGTCAAGAGAGTATTCTGTTGAGGTGATTGAAGAATTTTTAACTTTTCCAAACTTTTTTTAGACTCCTTTCGATTACATTTTTCACGTAAATGTTACCTAGGTCTTTCATAAGTGCTTTTAGTTCAATGAAAAGGTCATCATTCGAAGGTTTTTGCTTAATTCATTGTGAGAACTCAGAGTGTTTCAAGAGGCACTTACTAAATGATGTTATCATAAAGAGTTCAATGGCATTGGCTTTAGATGTGGAGTTTGACGATGCTAGTGTATTTCGAACACTTGAATGGGATTCAATCCTACTAT
Source organism: Pinacopodium congolense (assembly GCA_028565735.1). Classification (NCBI taxonomy): domain Eukaryota; kingdom Viridiplantae; phylum Streptophyta; class Magnoliopsida; order Malpighiales; family Erythroxylaceae; genus Pinacopodium; species Pinacopodium congolense. The sequence continues at coordinate 20,014 of JAOXYD010177412.1, read as the reverse complement.
TATTGGTCTCATATTATCCCACTTTAATTCGAGATTTTTATGCCAATATAAAATAAAAGGATAACTTTGAGATTATCAAAGATTCGATCCATGGTGCAATGTTCCCCTGTAATCATTACTCATACATTTTTATCTACTTTATTAAGAGTACTGAATATTTGTGATGTATATTAGCATAAGATCAATAGACTATGAGGTGATTTGGTGACATCTAATCCATCTTTATCCATTGTTAAGGCTTTTGCAACTTTAGGTCTAATGAAGCCACCAAACAAGGGATTTTATCCTACATCACAACTAACAGTCCGAGAGTGGATAGTAGTGATGCTTCTTAGTTAATGTTACTTCAAGGGTTAATTGATTGAATGACTTCTGGTTACTAATATTTACATTTTCTCTAAGATGCTTCATGGTCTTGGTGATATTAAGGGCCTTCCACTATTTAGTTTTATCCTTCAAAACAAGAGTATTTTCATTCTTTTTCACTACTCAAATAAGAACTTTTGCTTCCCATATTTACTTATGAGGATCTTCTAGAAAGTAGGTATTTCTTTTAAAGGCAAGGTAGCAATACAACCTCTTAGTGCTTCCATCATCACCTATTCCATACTAAAGCTATGGCAGTATGTTCACCTATTCCATACTAAAGTTATGGTAGTATGTTCATGTTAGAGGTGCTTGGCACAACATTATTTAGAGACCACTGTAGGTTGGCAATAGTTTTGATGAAATTAATGCACTTTCCCTTAAGGTAGGTCCTGAGGAGGGAATTGGTAAGGCTTCATGCCACTCCAAGTGTCCCTCGCCCACCACCAGCTGATCTTACTTATGTGCCTTCATCCGCTTCAACTCCTAAGGACACTACTGCTACTCTTATGTAATTGGAGTGTAGATTTTCTGATATGGATGATCGGGTTGATTCTAGTACGGTTGCTATTCTGATCAAGTTGATTATGGTCGGGTTGATGTTTGAGATCGAGTTGATCATGTTTAGAGCCATATAGTTATCTTGTGGGACTATATTTAATCTTGGAATTAGAGATGTCTAATAAGATACATTTTATAGTATTTTTATATATGTTTCAATGTCATTTCATCCCTATTTTGATGTTAAAATACTTAAGTTATGTTCCTTTTAATTTTACTTATAGGTTTGACCTTAAGACATAAATACAAGTTAAAATGGCCACGTTTAGAGTATAATTGGAGCATAAGTGGAACTAGAAGCGGTGTGGAACCAATTTTAGGACTTAAAGCACCATGTTATAAAGTTCCAAATCAAATTTGAAGGCCATATGACAAGTCATAAAGGATGCATCATGGGAAAAGCAAGACAAGCTTAATCAAGGATTACTTTCAGTATAAGAGATTTTAGAGACACATTAGGACGTTAGAGCTCAGATTGTTCTGCAATTTTATTGAAAGAACATCATTTGAGGAACTTGCATACGAAATTTTATGGCCATTGGAGGTGCGTAGGATGAGTTAAAGTAGAAAACATGAAGAGAGGCAAAAGCTGTCAACTAATTAGCTATTAGGGGGGTTTCCAAGGACATAAAAAACAATTGACCTAGACCAGTATAAATGTCTATTCAGGGGCCATATATGTCTGTAGAAAAAACTTTCTTACACTAAAATTAAGGGAAAACTCATCTATTCACCTCCAAAATGTTCTAAACCCTAAATGAGACCTAGATAAGTATAAAAGGCGGCTATTTCTAGTTGTTTTGGTCCCCACTTAGGGCAGCTCTTCAGTTTTTTTTAAGTCTTCCTTATATTTTCATGTAATTGTCATTCTCTTTTCATCTTATTTCATGTTCTTTACTTTGATTAAGTAATTTAGGTGTTCAACTTTAGTTTTATTTTTGTTTTTACTATTGTTCTTTCTAATAGTTGTTAAACCTTTTTTAAAAAGTTAATATGGTGTTAGTTCTTAATTTTCCAGCCTTGTGTATGTTTATCTCTTTATTATTCCTGCATTTTATGTTCTGTTTGTGTTAATTTTAGATTGGGTTTTGTTTATTTTTGTTATAATAGCTTAGTTTTAATTGGTTTGAAGATATTTGATGGATTCGTGGATGATAATTATGAGAATTGATTGGGTCTTTAATGGGCATTATGATTTATACTCAGATTGAGTTGGAATTCGGAGTTAATGCCATGAATTAGGGACTTATTCATAAGATTGGCCATCCTAGGTATAATTTTTAGTTCAATTGCTAGGTTTTACCTTTTGATCCGTAATTGTCATTAGCTAAATCCATAAGTGTGGTAGATTAATTGAATTTGTAAGTAAACTTAATCAATTAACCTGGAATTTTAATTCTCTAAGTTACATAGTCCGAGCTTGTGTGATTATAACTTAGGTTAGTCATCCCCTAGTGTGTTAATGCTGCTACATCACTAAATCTAGAGAGCTTATTCAAGGTTGTCACGTAGTTAAGGATAGTTTGAGAGCTTGTTAGATTCATCTAAAATAGGAGGAACTTTGGACATAAGAGCTTGTTTATGTCTATAGGCTAGCATCTTAGGTTTAATACAATCGTTAGGATGTCGATAATCAATAGTAATTTATAAATCCAGATAATATCTTCAGCCCAGCTTTTTGTCTGTGTTATTTACTTCTTTGTTTTGTTCGCTTTAGATTGGTTAATTGTCTGTGTGTTTATTTAATTCCTTTGAATCCATAGGTTTTTTATTTTCTTTTTCCTTTAGCGTTATATTAAGAATAACTATAACTCCCTCTAGCTCCCTGTGGGATTAACCTTGACTTAACCTACTATGTAGTTAGTAGGTTAATTAGGTATTTTATTATTTGGTGGTCTTCAATAGCTCCACCAAAATTTTGGATTCCAGGGAGCTGACACTTGTATTTTAGCTATTTCTTATGTTGTCTTTCTTTTTCTTTTGGTTAAGCTTTTGTCACTTTTTTTTTAGTTTATATTTCATAACTTTTTCAAACAATAGCTTATTTTCGGTGTACTTTTTATTCTAATCCTTCTTGACTTAATTTTTGTGATGATGAGTTTGAGTTTGCTATTGTTTCAAAGTTCGAACAATAAATCGTAAATCTCATATTGTTAGTAGAGCATGCAGTGAAGATATAGTAATAAGTTATGTGAATTTTGTTCATTTTCAGGCCATTTTATTTATATGTATCCTAACTTGCTAGTAAAATAGTAGTTTTATGGCCTTGGCGGTTCCCAAGAGAGTCAACAAGAATGATATGGTCCTTAAACTCTGATTTACCATCCAAAGTGGAAGGATCAACATTACTTTTTAGATGGGAGAAACATCACCACCATAAGCTGATGAAATGCCATTCAAGGAGATCGTAAAAGGCTTGGTTACAATCACTCTTTAATTCCAATAAAAAACAAGAAGTGGTTTAAAGGACTTGGAAGATCAAGAAAGCCAATTGATTGAAGTAATTGCAAGCCTAGAAGCCCAAATCTCTACAAGAATTTCTAATGAACTAAAGGAAGTCCATGGGGAGATGATGTGTGCCTTTTCTTAGAAGAATGAAGAGCAAGAGGAGCCTATTGAGGAAAAGGAGATGATCTTATAGTAGAAGGGGGAGGAAACACCTCCTAAGGTAAGTAATACTTCCTTTGATATTGCTAACCACATTTACGTTCCTTTTCCTAGCAGGTTGAAGAGGGAAGAAGAAGAAGAGAAGAAGAGTAAGCAAGAGAATTAAGAGGATCAGGAGAGAGAAGAGTTAAAGCAGGTTGGATTCTTGAAGGAGTTATGTGTAAGCAAGTTGAATTTGGAAGGTGATGGGTAGGATGTAGTGTGTCCACAACCCTTGCCTACTCAATTACAGAGATGATCCTGGTGAAAGTGTGATTTCCCTAGTGGAGAGTGGACCATGGATTACGATGGAGAAATAATACGGTTATACTCTGATGTTATATGACATCATACTAATTCTTAGCCTATTTTGGGAAGCTGCTCCAAGCTCATCCATGAGTTTGAGTATGTTTCTTGTGAAGCTCAAACATCCATTTGATAATGGATGATATGAATATTAGGGGTCAAGCTTATGAACTTAACTAAGTGCTTGTTGGGAGGAAGCTCAACATTTCCTTTAATTTTTTTGTGTCTTTTCTTTCAAGTTAAATAAGCCTTTAGTTGCTTTTGGTTGAGTGCCCTTGTTTCTTTTCTTTGTGTTTTTTTTTTTTGTAGGAAGCCAAAAGTGGGAGCTGTAATCTTCTCTCCTATATGAACTTCAAGATTCACCTCATTAAGGGGTGTACTCTTATTCAATCCTGTTTATGCTTTTCTATTATTTTAGGACATTGAGGATAATGTCTAATTGAAGTGTGGGAGGTGGGGAAAGTTTAAAATTTTCACACACTTGAGTTATTGTGAGTTTGATGGTGATGATTTGAATGTGTTAGCTTGAAATTATTTTAATCTTTAGTTAATAGTTAATTGCAGTACTCAAAGGAAACTAATGTTTTTAACTTGAGAAACTTTTCCCAACTCTTGAAATGATGCTAATTGTTTCTTTTTTTCTTTTTCCTTTGAGTGCTTTACATGTGTTTAGTAACCCATTTATATAATATTTAATATTTAAGTCAATTTTCTATGGTTTTTCATATGAAAATTGAAAGGGATGTTTAAAAATAAATTGTTAAAAAAAGACAAGAAAAGAAAAAAAAAAAGAGGCAAAGAAGACGAAGAAAAAAAGCGACTTTGTTTTTGAATTTTTTAATAAAAAACATCATTATTTTTGTGTTGATGAGTAAATTGAACAATTCTCACTCTACTAGCTTCAACATAATGTATGGTTGAAATTATAAGTGGTGCTAATAACTATTTGAGAAGGTAATTTAGCCTAGTAATTGGGGGTATTCATGATAAAGTATTCACCTTCACATTAAAAATTTAGATAACCTCTTAAACAAACATTGCTTAAAAGTAAAATTGTGTCATATTTTCAATTGTTTTTGGTCTTTTTGAGTACCTTTTATTAGTTTGTGTGACAACTTATGCGAAATAGCTTGAATGTTGGTTATTATGCATGTTAGGTTACTTTTTCACTAATTGTGTGCTATGTTTATGGTTATCTATTTTTTTTTATCATGATAGAGTTGAAATTGGTGAATTGGATTAAATGTATTGATTGATTGATTTGAATTAGATTAAATGCATTGATTGATTTCTATTGTACTCAATAAACATTGATTCTTGATTGAAATTGTTCAAGTAAAGTGTTTGAATCATTTCTTAAGGACAAATAATAGTTCAAATATTGGGGTATTTGATAGGGATGCATTTTATAGTATTTCTATATGTGTTTCAATGTCATTTCATCCCTATCTTGATGTTTAAATACTTGATTTGTGTTGACTTTAAGACACAAATACAAGTTTAAATGGCCAAGTTTGGAGTATAATTAGAGCATCATTGTAATTAGAATAGGTGTGGAAACAATTTAAGTACTTAAAGCACCATATTATGAAGTGCCACAAAAAATTGGAAGGCCATATGACAAGTCATGAAGGATGCATAAAGGTGTATTTCAAACAAGCATTGGTTTTTGTCATAAGAGATTTTAGTAATGAATTAAGTGTTCTTCTAGAGTTTAGATTGTTCTAAAATTTTGTGGAGTGCAAGAGCATCAATTGAAAAAATAGCATACAAAATTTTATGGTCATGAAAGGTGCGTAGGAGGAGTTACAGTAAAAAATGCTAAAAGAGGCAGAAGCTATCAACCAACTAACTTTTAAGGTGTTTTTCAGGGACATAAATGATGATTGACCTAGAGCACCATATATTTCTATTCAAAGGTCGTATATGTCTGTAGAAAACACTATCTTGCACCAAAATTAGGGGCAAACTTGTCCATTCACCTCCAAAGTATTCTAAACCCTAAATAAGATTTATATAATCATAAGAGGAGGCTTTTTCCAGCAGTTTTTCTCCCCACTTCTGGTAGTCCTTTGGTTCTTTATGTTTTCCTTATATTTTCTTGTAGTTTTCATCCTTTCATCTTCTTTCATGTTCTTTAATTAGATTAATTAGTTTAGATGTTGAAATCAGGTTTTATTTATGTTTCTACTATTGTTCTTTCTATTTTTGTTCATATTTCTTATATATTTTCTTTAAGTTTTGTTGAATAGTTGTTAAGCCTTTGTTTTATGTTAATATAGTTAAATGTTAATTTTCCAGCCTTATGTTTGTTTAATTCTTTATGATTCCTGCATTTTCAATTTTTTTATGTTAATTTCATATTGGGTTTTGTTTGTTTTTTTCTTTTTGGTTATGGTATCTTAGTTTTAATTAGGTTTAAAGATATTTGATGGATTTATGGATGATAATTGTGAGAATTGATTGAGTCTTTAATGGGTATTGTGATTTATGCTAGGATTGAGTTAGAATTAGAAGTTAATTTCATGAATTAGGAATTTATTGATAAGATTGGCCATCCTAGGTATAATTTATAGTTCAATTGCTAGGTTTTAGATTTTAATTTGTAATTTTCATTAGCTAAATCCATAAGTGGCGACAAGTTAATTGAGATTGTAAGTAAACTTAATTAATTAGCTTAGGATTCTAATTCTATAAGTTATATAGTCTAAGCTTGTGTGATTATGGCTTAGGTTAGTCATTCTCTAGTGTGTTAATATTGCTGCGCCACTAAATCTAGAGAGCTTATTCTAAGTTTCCTTATAGTTAGGAATATTTTCAGAGCTTATTGGATTTATCTAAAGTAGGAGAAACTTAGGATATAAGAGCTTTTTTGTTTATATAGGCTAGCATCTTGGGCAAAGCATAATCTTTAGGATTTCGAAGATCAATAGTAATTCATAAATCTAGATAATATCTTCAGCCTAGTTTTTTGTTTGTGTTATTTTCTTCCTTTTTTTGTTCACTTTAGTTTTTATAATTTTCGTTGTGTTTATTTAATTCTTTCGAATCCCGAGATTTTCTTTTATTTTCTTTTTCTTTTAGCGCAATATTAGGAATAGTTAGAACTCTCCCTTTGCACTCAAAGTATGAATTTTTTCGTCCATTTTGTACTTACTTATCATTATTTCTGACTAATAATATGGAGTAAAATTTATTGCAAGTGTTGCATGATCATATAGGAGTCATTGGTTAGACTATTAAAGACATTAAAGGGTTGAGTCCTTCAATTTGTACACACAAGATAATTATGGAAGAAGGAAGTAAGCCCTTAGTTCAACCACAATGTTGATTAAATTCAAACATGAAAAAAGTGGTTTAAGATGAACTAATGAAGCTTCTGAATGCTAGAATAATTTTTCCTATTTCTAATTTAACTTGGGGTTAGCCCAGTTCAAGCGGTACCTAAGAAAGGAGGCACTACTATCATTCAAAATGATCAAATTGAATGGATTGTAAAATGAACTAATTATAACTAAAAATGTAACTAGCTAGCATATGTCTATTGATTACAAAAAATTAAATGACGCTACCTATAAGGATCATTTCCAATTCCCTTTCAATGATCAAGTGATAGAACTACTCACTATGCCTTTCATTGTACTTTAGATAGGTATAATGGCTATTTGCAAAATTTGATAGCCCCTGAGGATCAAGAGAAGACAACTTTTACTTATCCTTATGGTACGTCCACTTATAAACACATGCCCTTTGGCTTATGTAATGCTCCTTCCACATTTAAATGATGTATGATGTCTATATTTTCATATATGATTTAGTTTTACATTGAGGTATTTATGGATGATTGTTTAGTATTTGCCACATCAATTGATTCCTACTTATAAAATTTGGAAAGAGTTGCTAAAGTGATGTGAGGAGATAGATTTGGTACTGAACCAGGAAAAATGTCACTTATGGTGTAACAATACATAGTATTTGGTCATAAAATTTCCAATAACAGAATTGAAGTAGATTCGGTGAAGATTGATGTAATTGCTTAACTACCATCTCTAAATTTAGTTCCAACAGCTAGGAGTTTTTAAGGTCTTCTTGGGTTCTATCAAAGATTTATAGAGGATTTTTCCAAGAGCACGAAACCCCTAACTCAACTTTTGACCAAGGATGATATTTGTTTATTTTGATGATAAAATTATGCGTTCTTTTAAGTTTTTAAAGGAAAACTTACCAGAGCACCTATCCTTGTTTCACTCAGTTAGTCTTTACTATTTGAATTGATATGTGATGCAAGTGATTTCATAATTGATGTTGTTATAGGGAAAAGAAAGGATAAGATTGTTCATTAAATTCATTACGCAAGTTGGTTATTAAACGATTCCTTAAAAAATTAAACCACGATTAAGAAGGAAATCTTAGTTGTTGTCTTTGCATTTGAAAATTTTTTGTCCTATTTGGTTCTTTCAAAAGTGACAGCTCATATGGACCATTCGACTTTGAAATATCTTATGAATAAGCTTGATGCAAAGCTACAATTGATTAAATGGGTCCTTTTGTTTCAAGAATTTGATATTGAAATTGAGGATGATAAGGGTGCTAAAAAATTTGTTGTTAATCATATTTCTCATCTAAGCGAAGAGCTGATGGAGAAAGGTGAATATCAGGACATCATAGAGGTGTTTCCAAAGGAGTAGTTGCTAGTCATGGAGAATTTTTCAAGATATTTTGACTATGTAAATTATTTAATAGGAAATGTATTGCCCTCTAATCTCTCTTATTAGAAAAAGAAGAAGTTCTTGACCGAAGTTAAATGATATTGGTGGTATTATCATATTTACAAAAGATATGTACTAATGGTATCATTGGAAGATATGTTCCTTTAAAAGAAATTCCTTTTATACTAAGTCATTGCCATTCAAAAAAAGTACAAGGACATTTTAGGCCTATTAATACTGTGCACAAGGTATTAGATTCTAGATTATATTAGCCCACTTTACTTAAGGATGCATTTCAAAGTGCAAATCTTATGATAATTGCTAAAGGATTTGGAGAGTCTCTAGGAGACATGAAATGCCTTTGAATAACATTTTAATTTGCAAGGTGTTTAATGTGAGTGTTACTATTTTATTAGACCTTTCCCTAAACCATATGCCAATTAATACATTTTAGTCACTGTTGATTATGTAAGTAAATGGGTTGAAGTAGTTGCTTTACCTACAAATGATGCAAAAGGTATGGTTAGGTTTCTAAAGAAGAATATTTTCACTCAATTTGGTACACTTAAAGCAATCACTAGTGATAGATGTTCACACTTCTGTAATAATCAATTTTATGCCCTCCTAACTAAATATAGTGTAACCCATAAAATTGCCATACCTTACCATCCCCAGACGCGTAATTAAGCTAAAATTTCTAATCGTAAAATCAAAAGAATGTTTGAAAAGACTATTCATAAATCAAGCAAAGATTGGCCTTTGAAATTAGATAATTTATTATGGGCTTATTACATTGCTTATAAAACGCCTATTGGCATGTCTCCATATTGCTTGATTTATAGAAATTCTTGTCAATTGCTTATTAAGTTGGAGCATAAGGCATTTTGGGCCATCAATTTTTTAAAAATTTGACTCCAAAAAGGTTAGTGAACAAAGGTTATTGTAATTGAATGAGTTAGATGATTTTCTTCTTGATGCTTATGACAACTCTAAACTTTATAAGAAGCGAGTAAAAATTTGTCATGATAAGCATGTTCTTCATCGAGGAATTAAGGTTAGTGATAAGGTCTTAGTTTATAATTCAAGGTAAGACTCTTTCTTAAGAAGTTGAAATCACGATGGTTTGGCCCTTTTAATATGACAAAAGTCTATACTTTTGGTACATTTGAGGTTATAAATGGTCACACTACCTTTAAAGTCAATAGATAAAAAGTTAAGCATTACATACGCAGCATAATTAACGAATTTGTTATCACTCTCACCTTTTATGATCCTCACTAATCTAGGCCTTTTTTCCTTTAATTACCTCCATATTTGTATGTGTCTTATATTGTTTTGTATGTTAGGATCATAACGGTATGATTTCCTTTGTTTTCTACGTTTGTAATTTGTTTCCATTTAATGTTCCTCAATATTCTTTGATCTTATCTTCTATTATAGAGCATGGCTTCTTTTTATTTTGTCTTTAATGCTTTCGTTTCTCTTTTATCATTTTTAGGTGCTATAAAAAACCTTTTATACACTTCGACGAAGTGATATTAAGATTATATTGTTATATAGGTGTATTCCTTTTCCTTTTCTCCAATTATTATTCTTTATTGTTGTTTTATGAACATTAGGGATAATGTTTAATTTAAATGTAAAGGGGGATAGATTGTTATCACACTTATGTTTGTCTTATCCTAAAGCATGTCATTTTATCACTATTTTCATGATAATATACAATTTATGGAATTTTTTTATTTTGATGGATATCAATAAAAAATTTTCCTTTTGATTTAAGTTATTTTGACACTTTGAGATGTTATATTTTTAATTAGGAATGTTGTTAACTAAATGGTTTAAAATTTCTTTAAGTTTTAGATAATGAATACCTAATGATCATGATAATTTCCCATGTCTAAAATGAATAGTTTTAAGCAAGCTGTGACTTCGTTTAAACATTTTCATCATCATGCTTAAAGGTAAATTCAAAATCATGAAAAAAAAATGAAACAAAATGAAAAATAAAATTGAAAAAGTGAGTAAGTTTTCATTCACTCTGTTGGCTTCAAACCAAATGGTTGAAGCTAAATAGTGGTACTAATAATCAATTGATGTGAGGTGACTCAGTTAAGTAACAGTGGGTGTTCATGATAAAATATTCACCTTCGCGTAAAAAGATTGAGTGACTTCTCATCCAAGCTTTAAATGTTCACATTTTTCATTTAAGTTTTGTTCTTTATAAATAAATGATGTGGAGTTGTTTAAACAATCATGTTTTTTTCCATAGTACCTTTAATTTTGCATATAGAATTGAATTTTATGACCTAGGTTGAATTTAAAGAAGCATAAAGTAATTTTAAAATATTTATGACTTGATATGCTTAACTGGTTATACAACATTTCAAGGGTTTATTATGCTTGAAAACCTATGGAAATATTTTCAATGGTTATTTTTTATAGTTTATATCATTTATCTTATGCTTCTATGTTATTTTAATATGGATGATTGATTAATTTGCTTGAGGACAAACAAATGTTTAAGTGTGGATAGTTTTTATGCCTTTAATGAAAGCAAACAAAAGAAAAAAGCAACCAGGAAAAGATTCGTTAGTGCCAAAAATCATTGTTGAGAATCTTTTCCTTTACAACTCAAAAGATAAAACTATATAAGGATGCGAGAAATACACTTCATAATTGATGTTCTTTTACATAATTGAGGTAGCTTTTAAGCTCCTATGTATACTTCCTTGGTGTCGTCTTCTTCAAGAAAAATTTCTCCTTCAAATAGTAGGGGAGATGCTTCACATTCTTGACAGTATTTGGAGTTGTGTGTTGGATAATCTTTAATTTGCATGCATATTTGCTATTTAATGGTGTCATCTAGTGGGGCCATAATTACTTCTATGTTGAGTAATGGTTCTTCGAATTGCTGCTTGTATACCAATCTATGAGGGGGTATTGGTGTCTTGAATGTTGAAGACATAAGGATATTATGTCCGCGATAGGTAATTTGAAGTAAGGCTCCATCAGTAATCTTTTGAATACTTGAAAAAAATACCTTCTAAGCAATTAATATTGAAGGTATTGAGTAATTCCTATTTGAAATCGTAAGTTGGTGCCTTGTCAATTAAAGGTACTTGTCCATTAATAATTCCCATTTGTATGTATGAAAATCGAGGAATAATTAAAGTACCTTGATCATTGAAGAATGGATAATTGTTGAATACCTTGAGAAAGACTTCGCGTTCTCTTGCGAAGCATTCTTAGTATTGTTTGACTGCAGTAATGAAATATGTAGGAAAATGATGAAGTATTTATTACTTTTAGGTAAATAGTTTCAATGAATCTTGTTTGAAAAAATAAATAAGTGGTTAGTGGATCAGTTTCAGGAAAGATGACTACTTTGGGTCCAAATTTGCATCGGTTGACTTGGTAATATTTTTGGGATTTTTATTCTTCTGTCCAAAAATTTACTACATTAAAGTAGTTAGTGAATGTTTTGGGAGTAATCTTAGTTACTTCGTCTTGAAAATTTTAGTGGGCACAGAATTAATTCTATCCATGATTACTTTTATTTCCAGGAGTCTTCATAGAGGTAAAACTGGATGGTTGGTTTAAAGCTGCTTTATAGTTGGGCCTTAAGGATAGGGTTGTTTGGTGACCCTTTGTATACTTAGAGAGGGCTTTTGCTGCTTCAAGATGAGTTTTAAAACTTTTATGAATAATTTGTGCTTGTCTAGTAATGAAAGGTACTACTTATTGCCATTGTTTCTACATACCTACTTTGGGACCTTTAAAGATAACATAAAGTTTGTCTTCTGCAAGTTGTATTTATTGACCGGAAGCTGAAGGTTTAATAATAGAAAGATTTTGTAATTGGGATTAAGATGGTTGAGGTGGTTAGCTAAAAGTTTGTGGAGTCACTAATATAGTGGTTGGTATTTGACTAGCTTGGATGATTGGTTGAACATGAGGTGTAGTTGAGGTTGAAATATTTGGGAATTGATTTTTGAGCACAGAAATTGTGGTTTTTAATTGGTTGATTTCTTTCCTTAATGAGGATAAATGTTTTCGAGTGGTTTATACTTCTTCGTGTTTCATGGCTAATTTTGTTTCCAAATCCGTGATTGTAGTCATGATTATTTCCATTCTCTGGTTAATGTATCTACAAGAAAATTGTTTGATGATTTTATATATTTAATAGTATAGTTATATTGATGTAACTCCAATTGCCATAGAATAAGTAGACCTTGGTTGTTATTATTTTTAATTTTATATCTTGAAAAACCACATAAATAATGAGAATCTGTATGTACTTCAAAAGAAACAGGTAATAAACCAATTTCCCATTTTCTAAGAGTTTTGAATAAAGCCAAAGTTTCTTTCTCATGAATTGGATACTTGAATTCAGTGGGATTGAAAGTCCCATTTATGTAATTGCAAAGTAGATATTTACTTGAACTTTGTTTACTTGTAAAAAGCTTCTTAATTTGAAGCTGTGTATTTGAAGAATCCTTCTTAAAGAGAAGTTGCATACTTGAATTTTGAATACTTTTAGAATCCATCTCAGGAAAATAGGCATCTAGCCCATGTATCATTACTTGCATCAATTTATACTAGTAATGAATTATTAGGACTATAATTATATAAGGTTGGTAATTTTTGACACAAAGTTTTTAGTTTTCATATTGACCTGGAATCATCTTCAATCCATTGCCATTGATGTTTAGTGCTACATTTTAACTATAATTGCTTTCTTTCTTTTGCTAAATTAAAAAAAAAAAGACTTGATCAGATATGTAATATAATAATCCCAAGAATTTTGGTACTTCAGTAATGTTAGATAAATAATGAGGGAATTGATAAATTTTTTCAATACTATTTTGTTGTAGAGTTAGAAAACCATTGCTGAATAGGATTCCTAAAAATTCAATATTTTTTTATGTTAATTTTATTTTCTTTTTACTTAAATTAAACCTTTTTCTTTACATCGTAATAAGACAGTTTTTATTTTTTTTTGCAGATGATCAGTTTTTATCTTTATTAGAAAAAAAATATCGTTAATATAAGCTAATGAATATTCATCTAATTTTTCTAAATTATTATCCATAAATCATTGATAAATTCCTGGTGCCTGTTTTAATCTAAAAGGTAATACATTCCATTAATAATTTTTTTGAGGGGGATAAGAAAAAGTTGTTAAAGGCTTTGTATGTTCATGCAAACATAATTGCCAGTATCATGATTTAGTATCTAATGTTGTAAACCATTTATGTCCTTTTAAATTTTTAATTATATAATCTTTTTTGGGTAATTTGTACGCATCACCAGTAGTAGCTTTATTCATTTCCTTATAATTAATAACCATACGTCTTTTGCCATGTTTTTGTTCACTATGATTATTGACCTAAAAAGCTAGAGCAGAGTGTTTACTAGTACTTGGAGAAATAAGCTGTTTTTCTAAAGGATCTTTGCATTCTATACTAAATTCACTAACATCTTGAGGTGTATAGAGAATGTTTTTTTTTACATTTATTTCTTAGGTAGGATCTTTTAATCTGATTTCAATAAGTTTAGAATTATGATTTTTGTTTTGATATAAAGGATTTTCACTACAAACTTGGTCAAGTTCTACTTTGTTTTGAAGAGCTGTCATATTTAAAAATTGAAACTGTAAATGAAGTTTTAATTCTTCTAATTTTGTTTGAATTAACTGTAAATTTTTATAACAAGTATTATGAAAAATAAGGATTTTTAAAATAATGGATTTTTGTTTCAATTCTCTTAGTTCAGGGGTTTTAAAAGTAATATATGGTAAATATTAGCTAAAAGGATTATATAATTTTAAAAAATTATTACCTAAAATGAAATCTATTACGGAGTCTTATTGATAAATATAGGGGATAATAAATGTATAATTTTCAATAAGGTTTTTATTATCATAACTTACATACCATAATAATTTTATTGACCCATCAGCTATTCTGATTTGTGGATGTTTTTGTAATTTTTTCCAAGTAGTCAATAGATGTTTATCTGCTAAGTAAAGAGTTGCTCTTGTGTCTATATAAGCGTTGCTTTTTTTTATTCTGAATTATCACTTGAATAAATTTCGTATTTAGAATGAGTTAATATTGAGGATTCAGTTTCATAGAGATAGATTGAAGAAATGGTAGGGTCAATTTCATATTTTGATTTTATAGGTTCTAAGTTAGAACTTAAAGCAGACTGAAAAATATGTACTTTTTCTTGGTATTTAGATTGATTTTGTTTTCTTTTGGGACATTTGTTTGCGTAATGACCTTCTTCTTTGCATAACCAACATTTACAATTTTTCTTATTTTATGGACAAAATTTTGGTTATGGTTTGTATTTTCGATAAGATTAGCGCCTAAAAAATATTTTATAATGTTTGAAGGTTTTCTTAGAAAATTTTTGTGGATATTTTTTCTAGCAATAAGATTTTTTCTAAAAGGGAGGTTTGTGATATCTAGATTTTTTATAATACGATTTACGAAGTTTTGATTTATAATTCGATTAGGAGTGACAACCATATTATTGAGGTACTTCTGTATTTTTTTCACATCATAATCTTAATTGTTGATGTTTTAATTTCTTTTTTAAAGTGGTGGCTAAGCATTGTTCAATTAATATTTCTCGAACTACTGTAATGGAACCTCCTAAATTATTATCGATTAAATTATCTTGATATTTTTTATCTAATTATATAGCAATTGTTTGGTTTAATGGATAAGGTAGTTTTTGAATAAAGACATAAACATAAAATCTTTGTTCTGGAAAGGGTAATAGGTCATAATATTTCTTAAATTCATAAATAAATTATTCTAAATAATATAGATCTCAGATACTCATATTTTTTAAATTTCACAGTGCTTAACTTATTCTTCATAACATATAAGATCTTTTCCAAAAAATTCTTGGTAAATTTCTATAACAATTATTCCAAATGTTGAGTGTAATGTTGGGGCTTCTCTAAAAGTTTCAAGATTGCGAATTCTATTTGTATGATCTAATAACCAAGTAAGGACTACGCCTTTTGTTTTATAAGTAACAACTTATCAAAGGTGTCTTTATCTAAAGTTTCAAAATGATTTTCAATTTGTATTAGTAATGAAATTTTATTAGCCCATTCATCAATTAATTTTTTAGGATTTATGACACAATATAAATCCAGAATTCCATCTAATCCTATTGTTGTGTCTAGTTTCGGAGTATATTCATAAGGATATTTTCAAATTTTTGTATCTTTTTTATATTGTTGGTCTCTAGTTTGTTTTGATCCATTAGGTTCGAGAGATCTATCTTCTCTAATTTGATTGTCTTTAGAATCTCTTTTTATTGGAGGAATATTTTCAATATAGACTTCTTGATCTTGATTTGAATCATAACCATAAATAATTTCATCGTGATTAGTGACATGTAATATGAATTATGGTGACTTTTTAAAGTTATCATATTGTAATTGAATGTTATTAAATAATTGTGTTATTTCTTATAATTGATTTTTTATATCTAGTTCTATAGTTTCCATAGTTTTTCAATTGTTAAGGGAAGAGGAGGTTGACTTGTATGAATATGATTTGTTAAGTCAAAAAGTTGGGTAGTAAGATTTTGAAGATCCTTTAATTAATCTAAAGTTTGAGAATTTAGAAAATTTTCTTTTAAATAACTAATAATTTCATTAATTTTTTCTTATTGTTTTGTAGCAATATAATGAATTAATGTAAATAAATTATCAATAGTTTGTTCTAAACTTTGAAGTTTATCTACAATTTTTTTATAAATGTTTTGATGTTTGAAATTTTTTTCATATTTTTGTAATTTAGTAGAAAAATATTCTACTTTGTTAAATAATTGATCAATTTTTTCAGCTAAACTCATTAACTAGCTCTGACACCATTTTTCTAATCAATTGAATTCATTTTTGGATCAATTGATTAACCTAATTTTTGTTTAATATGTATTGTTAGATTTTCTACTTGCTATTTTAGTTTTTGAATTTATGTTATTATTGTACTTAATTCTTTGTTAAATTGAGATCTTAATGTAATTGGTTATTCAAGTTTTAAGGACTGTGTTCGATTTAATGATTTTCCATCTTCATCTGGTTCATTAGGAGAGAGAATTTTATTAAATGATCATCTAGATTATACTAATTGAGGTATCTTAAATGGTTAATCAATAGAGACCATTAAGTAATTTGAGGAGCTAAATTAATTCCTACTTTGAATATCTCGCTAAATAATTGATCTAAATAGATACGATGTGTATGTTTAAACTCAATACTATGATGTGAATCTATTAAGGTGCAGCTAATACTATAGGTAACAAAAAATGGATATTGACCTTGTTTCATTAAAATTTCTTTATAAAATCGATAAGTGATAGTTATAGCTTTATTTAATTGTTGAGATTGTAAAGGAAGATTTAATTTTAGTCGAGTATTAAATTTGATTTTCTTAAATGCTAGATTTCCATTCATCATTCCAATAATTTGATTATTATAATTATTCATTCATTCATCTAAGATAGCTAATCTAATAGGAGAGTCGATACCTTCTTGATAAGTAGATTGGATCAAGATTTGAATAATTGGGAGATGAATATATCCAATTTTATGTCGATGCTCTTTAGAAATTTTTTGTAAATGTTTAGCGATTTGATTTTCATCTATTAAATTAATTCAGAAATAGCCTTAACATTGTTCGATTTGTATTGAAATTTCATATAAAATTTTACCATAATAAATAACATTTTGTCTATTAAAAATATTTTTTAATCGAGAGGGGATTTTTATATCTTGTATGTCTTTTAAATTAAGTTGGGCTTTAGAAATGTTTTCTAAATTTTCATTGGAAATTAATGCGTCAACGTGAAAATATCCATTAGATTCACTTATTTGTAAATTATCTAATTCGAGAATATATGAAGTTGTCATTTTGGTGCTAATAAATCGAATTGTTTGTGTTTTAATGAAGAAGGTAAAAGATGTTGATTTTTATAATGTCTAGTTAATTATTTTTGTAAATTTTGGCTCTATTGTTTATAATCTTCTAAGATTTAATTCTTCAAGTTTTAAATTTATAAAAGAAAATAAATTCTGTAAATTGAGAGATTGAAACTGAAGTTTTTTATTAGTGTAAAATTTAAATTTTTATCAAGATTAGTTCGTAATTGATTAATTCTATTTATTTCATATAATAAATTTGAACATGTAAGACAATTCATAAAATTAATCGGGTAAATTTACAGAGGGTTGTATTGTAGATCTATGTTTTTCAGTTATTTCCATTGCTTCTGAAGCTTTTATCATATATTGAAATAGAAAACTTTCATAATTAGGACATGTATTATCGGTTTGAAAATAGTCAAATTCTTGAATAGATTCTTTTAAAGAGCCAATTAACACTTTTCGTATGTTAGGATTATAACAATCTATTATTTCTATATCATGAATGGCATTATCTATATGTTGTCTATTCATGCTAAGTTTTGAAGAAGAGATGTATTCTGTTTAGTACGAGCTTTCATAATTATTAAATATGCTTTTAACATAGGATATCATTGGTGAAGATGTTGTATTTGTTGCATAGTTAAGGTTATTTCATTTAATTGATGAGCTTGATAGATGATTTTAATCCTTTGTAATTTTTTAATCCAAGTATTCATATTGAATCATAACATTTTGAGTTTTCTTTTAAGAAGGTTTTGATAAAGCATTTTATTTTTAATGATTTAGATAATGTTGAGATGATTCTTGATTTAGACTATTGACTTCTAATTGAATTTGTGTTAAGAGAGATTCATAATATCTGCGTTGTGCTAAACAATCTTCTAATGCAGAAAGATCTGATATATTATTATGAGAAAGATAAAGATTAAAATTGCCTTTTAAATGCTAAAAACAACTAGTTAAAATGTTTAATCGTTTATCTATGTTATTATAGTGTTGCTGGTAGAGTATACATTGATAACAATTAGTCGTATTTAATTATTTTGTGAAAGAAAACAAATTTTTGTTTAAAAGTAATTGTGATAATTCTTCTATAGATTTTTGTTGTAATAAATGTTCTTGTTTATAATGTTTTTGTAATTTAAGATGAGCTAATTGCAAGAAAGTCTTGTAGCTTTGATATAAATCTTCGGCTCTATTTAATTTTATTTGTTTAGTATGTACTCGGTCTAGATCTAAGTCTTAAAAATAGCAAGGAGAAAGATATAGTATATTATAGTAATAATTGCATTCTTCGTTGTATTATTTTACTAAATCTTCAAGGTGATAGATACAATGAAAAATATTGTTATGGACATAACAAGTTATCATACTTAAGTAGAGGTAGGAAGGTGAAGTTGATAATGATTGGTAAAGTTTACAAATAAGTGAGATAGTAGTTATTTATCTTTTGTGGTAATAGGTAAAGAATTAATAATCATAGTATACATAGGACTATAACATTTGAAGTAAGATCGCTAATATAATTTTTATGTATTTTTTGATATTAAAACAAGATAATGAACATTAAATTTCAACATGCATAATTTGTTTAGAAATATCTGTACAAACTGCATAAGAAGTATATTTCATAATTAACTTAATTATATATTTGAAAACACATACCTATTATAATATCTCTAAACCCTATGTTTCCAAAAAAAAACACCACAATTAGGCTAGAGCAGGAGAAGAGAGCTTTTGAGAGAGGATATAGGAGGTTTTCAAAAGTGATTGTTATTACTCGAATGAATTCTATCTTGTTTGGAGAAAAACATTATAATATATAGACATAGAAGGCATCTAAAGGATAGATGTCTTTAACGAAAGCAAATAAAAAAAAGCAAATAGGAAAAAGATTCTTTGGCACTAAAAAGCAATGTTGGGAATCTTTTCCTTTGTATACTTCCTTGGTGTCTTAATTGGGAATATTGAGAAAAACCTTAGAGTGCAAATACATATAGTTGTTTTAAGGAATGATAGAGAGCTTCCAATTGGAGAAGAAAAAATGGTAGTAAAGGAAAGAGCTGTTAAAGAAATAAATAATGTGGAGAGGAAGTTGAAGAAAAGGGAGAAGTAGAAAAGTAAGGGAGGTAACGAATATAAACCATGGATTCCATACCCAAGCACATTACATGTTCATAGATAAGAGGAGTAATATGGTAAGTTTGTAGATCTTTTTTAAAAATTACATATTAATATTCCTCTTGTTGAAACTCTTTTGCAGGTGTCGAAGTATGAAAAATTTGTAAAAAGTATCCTCTATAATAAAAAAAAGCTAGAAAAGCCATTGATGGTGTTTGCTAGTTTTAACTACACTGCAAGTATACAGATCGCAACTTATAATATACTTGATATCGATCCCACGAGGATTGAATCTAGACACCTAACGACTTGAATTCACTTTGTTTAAGGCAAATAAGATGGT
>JAOXYD010177092.1:0-23597 GCA_028565735.1 Pinacopodium congolense | reverse complement strand
TATATCATAAATAAAATTAATATAAAAATAAATATTAAACATATAAAAAATAGTTAAATAATATTATATAAGTATATATTTAAAAATAATTTAGTTAAAATCATAAATATAAATCTCAAAATAATTTAGTTAAAATAAATTGATATGTTAAATGCATAATTTATTATGGGGATATGTAGATATGAGGGTATTACAAGCATTATGTTAAAAATATAAGGGCAAAAGAGATTAAAAAATAGGCTCATTAATTGTCAATAATTGCTCCGAAACATCTACCTGAAAAAGCCATTTCATAGGCTTTTTTTAGAAGCTCCAAATTTAAGCTTATTAAAAAGTTATATTTTAGCTACCAAAAAAGTCATATGTATTAAAGAAAAGCTTTTAATTCTACAACCAAACACCTATTTTTTAACAAAAAGACTTTTATAGTAGAAAAAAAAATGCTTACTGATCTCTCAAAAGCCCATCCAAATAGGCATTAAGAGGAAAAAGCTTTTAGGCCTCAAAACATATGAACAATGATACTTAAAACTAGAAGAAAACTATCAAAATGAAAGATACCTTTTTGCAAAAGTTTAGAGTCAGAATTAGAGATGGGAATAATATCTTCCTTTAACTTGACCCCTGACACCTTATTGGCATCCTTGTTAATTAAACTTAGAAATCGTTATATAATATTTCCTAATAAAATAATGGTGTATTAATCACTTGTCATTTTTATTAAAAATTTTAACTTTAACATGAACTAAATGAAATTTAGAAGATTGATCACTAAATTAAAAAATTTTCAGAAGGTTACTCATTGAATTAAAATATTTTTAAAAGATTACTCACTAAATTGAAAATTTTTTAAATTAGAGGCAGTACATATGGACGATGATATAACACTTTTGTCACGTAGACAATGATGTGGCAAGTTCGTTTGTCACGTCAGTATTAATTTAACGAAGTTAACATTTTTACCTTAATTGAAATACTTTTTAAAGGTTGATCACGCAATTGAAAATTTTTAAAGGTTTGTCACTCAATTGAAAAAATCCTAAAAAATTTATCACTTGTGTAATTATTATCCCTAATTATATCAATAATTTCATCTTAAATCCATATATTATTTCTAATGTATATCTTCATCAATGGAATACTAAGACCAATGGGAAATTTTCAAATTACCATTAAAATATCACAATCTTGATACTAGTTACTCATGACAAAGATAAAAAGATCAAAATGAAACATTATATTTTAATATTAGATACTCAATTTATATCTCAAGCTTTTTCATATCAATGATTTTGATAGTATGTTTGGTTAAAAGTCAATAACTTCACTAGTTTAAAAATAGAATGATTTGTCAATTCATTTTGCGATTGATGATTAAATAAAATGATTTACATTTAATTCATTAACTTTTTAAAATATTTTAATCAATTAAATGTTTTGGAATCTAATAACCATAATTCAAAAAAGGAAATTTTGGAGAAGCTTAATTTTTGAGATACACATAGATTGGACATTATAAAATGGTGCTCATTACTTGCAAAATAATAATTTTTATTGTAATGAATAATTTTTTGAAACTATGATAACTAGAAGATTTATTATTAAGTTTATTTGAATAAAATGCCACTAAATATAAGAATTGAAATGTTAAATTTAAGTGTATAATTAATTTTTGTCATAATTTTTTTCTAATTAAAATAAATTATAATTGAAGTATTATTTAAAAGAATTGGAAAATTGAAGAAAGCATATGTATGCAAATTTCTTCTTCGTTATAATTTATACATGCCAAAGTTTTATAATACCAACTTGTAAATAGACATTAGAAAAAGAAACTTGTCCTATTTTTTGCAAGTCAAGCTAACGTTTTTGTCATTTCTACAGTCGTCTAGTGGGCAAGTACCTCTGAATATTAACATGTGAAATTTCTTCTAATGTTACAGTCTCTTTATTATTCCTTTATCACTTTAAAAATGTACTACTAACAAATGAGGAGTGGTAAATAAGAAATAGATCCCCATGTAGAATATGTTCTCTAATGAGATAATAGCTTGAAAATGAAAAATATTATACTATTTTTTTCAAAAATTGAAGTGCAATTATTGAAACCCATAAATGCAAAGTTAGAATAAGAAAAAACCTAAAATAGGGATCAAATGCACAAATTCCTACACTAAGACCTTCACACTAACATGTTAAACTAGAAGTTGAAGCAATAAAACAAAGGCCAAGAGGCTAACCCCATAAATAAACAAGTCTGGATTTCCTAAAGACACCAAGCTGTTAATAGGTCCTTTGATAGATCACCCTCTAGCCTCTTTATAAGGGCTAGTTCCTAAATCTTGGAGAGCAGCACTCGGGTTAGAGCTTCTACTGAGACTTTGCCTTGTCCATGTAATATGTGGTTCCTTTCAAGCCAAAGTGAGTAAACTATGTTCCTTATAGCCAAGAAAAAGAGGCTCTTGTCACCTTTGGTCTTAAAGCTCTTACTTAAGCACCAATCAGGGAATTCTGTCCAGGTAGAGCAAAGTCAGGGAATGAAAAATAGAACTTGAAGACAGCCCCACAGAGAGCGAGTATAAAGGTAGACAATGACTAGATGATTCAACATTTCTTAAGATTCTTTGCACAAGTTGCACGATTTATCGGTCAAATAGAATTTAAGTGAATCTTTAATACCTAATCTTCTTCAAAAGGCTAGCCATAATATAAAGGCAGTAACTGGGAGGAGAGCTAAATCCCATCAATTTACTATAGCTGGGTCGCTCTCTTTGGCCAATCAGAAAGTTCTTACAAGAAGAGACTGAGAATTGTGAGTTCTTCGCACAGAGCCAAAGAATGGAATCTTCATAAGCTAGATTCGGAATGTAAGTTAGCAAATTGAATATAATAATTTTAGCATGATAGCGAGACCTTGTTAGCCAAGCCAAGAGTTATTATAGATGAATACATAAACCTTCGCATGATGAGGGATAATTGCTCGAAAGCCTTGAACCTCCTCCACTTGGTAAAGAGGACCTAATGGATGCCAATAATCAAACAAAAAACGGTGCACCACCCATTTGGTTTGGAGGATCTGTCTAAACACCTAAGACATAATGCTGTTACTCTTCAAACTCTACAGGTTATGACACTTTATGTAATAATGGTGTACCCATAAGCTCTATTTTTCATTTATAAGTTTCCAAGGAATTTTGATGAGAAGAGCCTTTACAGAGAGCCTGATAAAAGGGATACCAAAGCCACCATTTTCCTTTGCTAAGCAAACATCAACCCACCTAACTTTTAGAATTTTAATCTACCCTATTGCCCCTCACCAAAAAAAGTCTCTAAACAACCCATCCAATGTCTTGACCATAACCTTTTGAACGGTAAGATAAGAACATCAATATACATGCATGTGGGATAGCACTGATGTCACCAACTAGAGCCTACTTCCATAGGAGAGCGTGTTATTGTACCAATTATGCAATTTTTTTATACACAACCTCCATCAAAGGATAACAATCAGATTATGAGAGCTTTAGGCTTATGATGGGTGCCCAAGGTACCTAAATGACAATTGTTGAGTAGATAAACCACAAGCCATAGCAATCTGACCATCCTGACTATTTTCACCTGTAAAAAGGAAGATGGAACTCTTCCTTGGATTAAAAGTTAAACCTGACATAAAAGTAAAGCTATGTAGAGAACTCAACAGTAAATTAATAGAATTAAGGGTAGCTTTACATACTAGAAGTAAGTTATTTGTAAAGGCAAGGTCAGATATTCCTAGATTAAAACATTTATAATGATACATGAAAGTAGGCACATAAGTGATCATCAAGCCAAGGAATCTATAGAACACTTCCATACTCAAAATAAAAAGATAAGGCAATAGAGGTTACCTTAATGGAGACCTCTTGCTACCTTGAATACTCAGGTTGCCTTACCAATCTTATAGACTTTGGTCTTTTCAATAAGTGAGGAGTCCTCTGAAGCCCTTTGTATTTTGATTAGTTCAAGTTTGATAGCTTTCAAATTCTAGTAGTAGGCGAAGCCTTGATTGTCATACACTGTCATATTTATCCCCTTTAAAGCAACATAAAAAAATTAGGGTGATTAATTAATCAATTAAAGAAGAGAAAAGGATATTTCCTCATATAACCTCTAGAGCCAATGAGAATTTGGATCGGAGAATGGTAAGAAAACACTAGATTTCCAAAATCAGTTACATTAAGCGAGAAGGTTTGTAACTAAGCCTAGTTGACCAAACCTCTATCAAGCTTTTTTTGGATGAGCCAAGCCCCCTCATATTTGTTTTTTCAGGTGAAAAATTGCCTTATATACTGAAGGTCCTCTGACTCTAGAGAGCTGGTGAGAAGGTAAAGTTCCTCCAATATGTAGTTCCTTAGTTGAAAGCGAGTACCATTGGCTTCAAAAACATCAAGAGAGCAATTGAAGTCATCAGAAAGAGCCTAAGGCCAAGATATGCTCGGCGCAATCTCAGTTAGGCCCTGCCATCACTGCTTGTGCTGGAATTCCAAGTTGCCCATATAAATAATTGCAAGAGACATGAGAGTCTGAGTATGCAGGAGACAAACATCATAATGAACAAATTACTTTAAGTATCTCCAACCAAGTAACTAAATTTGCTGAAGGTTAAAAACCACAATCACCATGCCTCCAACATGGGAATTATGGTTATATAAAGTGAGCCAGTTCCTGTCAAAAAATTAGAGGCCCTTATCAAACTTGTCTCTTTTTATTTTAGTCTTAACAAGACCAACAAAATACGGTTAATGTAGAGTTAAAAAATCTTTTATTTCCTATCATTTATTACGTATGTTCAAGCCATGGACATTCCAAGCTAGGAATTTCATTTAGGAAGGGAGGAGTGGGCTTCTTTCGCCTGGACTTTTGTCTAGTAGTTAGACATGTAAAGCTTAAGTCTGAACTATGTACTACCTCAAAGGAAGATGCCGAAGGGGAGTTGGCTGCTGAAGTGGAATTAAAGCTGACTCCATTTAAGTTTGCCCTATGGAAACCCTCAATAGGCAGTTGGAGGAAGATCATAGGCGTTGTTGTTTTATAAAGGGGATCAATAGTTTCTTTAATTATCCCGTAGGTACTAATTGCCCTAAGCTGAACTACCTTAACCACCTTAGCCAAGCTCTCCAGTAAGGATTCCTTAATCGAGGACACGATGGTCGGAGTCTTAGAAGCAATGGCATCTAGATTGGTGGCCACAATTGTTAGTGAGCCTTTGGTGACTAGGTCTCCACTAGTTACAGGATTTGGATGATTCTTTCCAAGGCTAGAGTTAGCCCCTTTAAGGGTATTCTCTCTAACACCTAGATGACTAGGGCTAAGAGGTGTCGAGTCATGAGGGTTCAAGGTCTCCTCCTGAGGCTCTCCTGCTTGTGCTTTAAGGGCTATTGGGGACTCCCCTTGCTATTTGGGTTGCCACACCTAAACTTGTTTCGTGGCTCCCAACTTCCAAACGTATAATAACTGTAAGCGATCATTGAACTGGTCACCATCTCCATTAAGACGCTTAATAAAGAGGGAATCGAGCAAAGGTTGGGTGATATTCAACTTAATATAGAAACAGGAAAACTTGATCCTTTTAAGCTGAGACGGATTTTCATCTAGGCGTAATGGTCTACTCAGAGTGTTGTTTAGGTAGCTCAATCCGTTGGAAGACCAATAATCTGATGAAATCCCACCCAAAGGGGAAGATGTCTTAAGGAAGCCTTAGTCTCCATTACTGAGTTAGGAGCGGCTTCCTTGAATGTGCCATAGGGCTAACTCCAAAACCTATTCGACTTTGTCCTCTGATAAGAATTTGAAGATGAAGAAATCATCCTCACTTATGAGGATAGATTCCAGCCCTAATTTTTTCCAATTAGTTATAGCACAATATTGGACTTAGTGGAAAGAGAGTCTCTTCTCCAGAAAGAACCTCATAACAATGGCTTGCCACTTTTTTGCCATTAAATGGAGATTTTACATTGGCAGGTGAACAATCTAAATCAATGTTGGCGACATAAACCAAAGCTTATCGACGTAAAGGGGGTTACCCACTACCCTATTCCAAACAAATTTAAGGTTTTGGGGCATCTCTGGTTGAGGGAGCAGGCTCTCATTGGACCCAGGTAGTTTAGGAAAATCAACCTCAGAGACAATATTTATAGGGGAAGAAAACACAAAAACAATAACCATATGAGAAAGAAAAGCAGGACATAAGTAGGGGAGGAAGATAGAAGGGAGAGTTTATCACTTTAGACCATTTCGTAACTTTGGGGATATTATACTATTGAATGATCTTCTTCCTTTTTTTCTTCAAAGAGACCTCTAATTAATAATAAGAAAGGGAAATATAAATGTTGCTGTCAAAAGATAGTATTATTGTTTCTATGATTCAACCTACAATTAAAACAATAAAATGAGGGCCAAATGCTTACTTGAGATTTTTTTTTTTTACGTAAGTAGACTTTTATAATTTATTATTGTTATTCTGAGGGGAATTTAAGAGGAAAGTAAATTAAATATTTAAAATTTTTTAAGTTTTTCACCAAAATTAATTTTTATAAGAATATAATTCATAATCACAATTTAACTTAAATGACGATGATATGAATATGCCAAATGATCACAAGATAAATATAAAATAAATATAAAAGTAATTGCAATAAAGCGTAAGAATAAAGAGGTAAACACAATTGATTTATAATGATTTAACAATATTCCTTATTGGCTACATCAACTCTTCAAGATCACACTTAAAAATTTCTCTTTCAATCAAAAGTTGAACAATTCTTCTTTAAGTGAAGAGGAACCTTTACAAAATCCTAATTTTCATTTACATCTTAGGGTTTATAGCAGTCTAAATCTTATAAGGAAATAATAAAATATAAGGAAATAATTTTCATTCACTATGAGCTTCTTCTTCCCTTTTCTTTATATAATTGTTATTGCCATTTTTATGATATCTAGGATCTAATTATCTTATAAGATTTAGACTGATATGAACTCTAAGATGTAATATTTTATTATTTCCTTAAATTGATGTTGAATTTATAGTTTTGTATTATATTCACTTAAGGAGTTAATGACATTGGTTTTTATTTGTTATGTAAACATAAACTTCAATTCCAACGATGTGATTGCATTTGTTTATAATGAGAAATCAAATATATGATTAGATCAATCTATAAGTGATGCATTCAGCATGGAGATCTAGAGATAGGCTTACATAAGATGTCTGAATTAGGTGTGAATTTAATTGAAAAAATAGGTTTCCTAAAATAGTTTAATACTTTCAATTGATATTCTGATATAGAGAGAACTTTCACTTAACTTATCAAATTAAATAGAATTATATAATTTGAGAGAGTGTGTAATTTAATTTAGGGGACCTGTGGTCTAAAACAATTTAGAGAATCCATTAATTCAAGATTGAGTGATGGATACAAATACATCTTAAGGGAGTTAACTATTTAAATCCCAACTTCATTATTGCTTGGTAATTCTTATGAATTTGTCCTTAAATTTGTTTTTAGTTTTTTTGTTTATTTTCATTCCTAACCAATCAATTACCTATTTAGTAGGCTTGATAACTAGGATAGAAATTCTCTAGGAGTTGCAGCCTTTGTAAATCGATAACCTGGACTCAAAACAAATGTACTATATTGCAGTGGGTATCCCTACCTTATTATATGTCTTAGTATTATTGTTGAGATTCTTTAGTTCATATTTATTTAAAACTTAGGTACGATACATATGCATCAAGTTTTTTATATTGTTGTCAGGGAATACATCAATTATTAGAAGATTCTAATCATTATTAAACTAATCATCTTTTTTTAGTCCTTTTTTTTGCATTACCCTTAAGTTTTTTATTTTTCTTTGATTTTCTACAATTTTTCTTTTCTTTAAAAGCTCTTTTTTTCTTGATCTTTTATTGTTTTGTTTAATTTTCAGGTTAGGTGCCTTATTGCATGACCATAAGTCATCTTGTAAATTTAGTGAAACCTGATCCTAAAGTCAAAAGAATGTTTTAAAGAGGTTTAAGGGAGAAGAAATATTATACTTATGTATTGCTTAAGGTTCAAGTGACACAAATAGAGGACATGGATAAGAAATTAACAAAGTAAGCTCAGCTTACTATGAGCAATTTGTCAAGACCCTTGTTATAAGGCATAAAGTTTAAAATCTATAG
This sequence comes from Pinacopodium congolense, assembly GCA_028565735.1. NCBI lineage: Eukaryota > Viridiplantae > Streptophyta > Magnoliopsida > Malpighiales > Erythroxylaceae > Pinacopodium > Pinacopodium congolense. The sequence goes on along the minus strand of JAOXYD010177092.1, from coordinate 15,394 downwards.
GCCGAGAGTGTAGAAAACAAGTTTTAGGATAAAACCATAAATGGTCCAGTTGGTACAAAACTATTCAATTTGATGGGCTACTAACAAAGATCCAAATGCTCATATTGCCAATTTTCAAGAGATCTATGATATGTTCAAATTGAATATGATATTTAAGGAAGCTGTATAATTAAGGCTTTTCCCATTGGGTTTGAGGAGAAGATTCAAGTCTTGGTTTAAGGCAAATCCACCTAGTTCCATCACTTCTTGGAATTAGTCAATGGAAAAATGTCTTACAAGGTATTTCCTTCCCTCTCCTCTTATTAATTACGTAATGAGATTATTTCTTTTCAATAATGGGAACAGGAAATTTTATATGAAACTTGGAAGCAATGGAAAGATATTGAGGAAGTACCCATATCACGGCTTTGATCTGGGCATGCTTATGTAAACCTTCCACAAAAGCCTAATATCATCCGATGGCACCACTAGTTTCAAAGCCCTTGAGTAACTCTAGGAGGTAATAGAAAATATCACAATGAACACATACCAATGGGATAATGTGTGATAAAGGCCTAAACCTAATGGAGAGGTGCATAACATCAAAGTTGTAGCCTCATTAGAAGCTACGGTGGATGCATTTACAAGGAAGTTGGATAATATGACTGTGATGTTCGCATCAACTCAAGTTATGAGTTATAATTTTTATAGAGTAGATCACCCAAATTATAAGTGTTAAGTATCAACAGTTGGGAGCTAACTTGAGTAAGTAAATTATGTGAGGAATTGCCAAAACAAACTGTACAATAATACATATAATCCAAAATCGTGAAATTGCACAAACATTTCATGGAGGATTCAAGGACAAAAAGGACAAAACCATCTACTTGGCTTCCAATAACAACATCAACCTAAGCAGCCTAACTTAGAGGAGTTACCTATTAAGTACATCACTAACACATATGCCCGATTTCAAAACATTGAAGCTTCATTTAAGAATTTGAAAATTTAAGTTGGCCAACTAGCTAAAAGCATTTTAGAGAGGCCATAAATGCTTTATCAGGCAATACTGAGAAAATCCCAAGGGAATAAGTACACATTGTCTTCATGAGCAAAGGCAATGATGTAACCGGTAAGAAGGGTGAAGTTGAAAAGGAAGCTATAAGGGGTGAGTGCGGGAAGCAAGCTAATAGGGAAAGAAGAGTAGCTGGAAAGGAGAAGGAAGAGAGTGAGAAAAAGAAGAAGTAAGAGATTAAGGACTTTGAGCCACAACTTTAGTATCTTGAAAATTGAGCATCAAGCAATTGAAGAAGTACACAAGTAAGTGCCTTAAACCTATTAATAAATTAAATGTTAATACTCTTCTTGCTCAATCTCTTATGCATAAATCAAAGTATGCAAAGTTCAGCAAAGGAGTTTCCAGAGATGATGATGAGTAAGGACTATGCAACAATTTTTATTGACAATCTACTACAAAAATTGAAAGATCCAGGGAGTTTCTTAATTTCATGTACAATTTGTAGTTTGTATTTAGATGATGCATTAGTTGACTTGAAAGGTGTTATTAATCTTATGCAAAAAATATATATATCATAAATTAAGACGGCAAAAAATCATAAAGCCTAAAAGGATGAGCATATAATTGGTGGATAAGTCTATTAAATATCCTCGATATATTGTTGAGAATGTATTAGTTAAAGTTAATAAATTTATATTTCTTATCGATTTCATGATTTTAGACGTAAAGGATAAGGATAAGATTCCTTTGATTCTAGGTAGGCCTTTCTTAACCACTTGGAAAGCTTTAATTGATGTCCTAAAGAAGAGGTTGACATTTAGAATCGAAGATGAGTCAATTACTTTCTAACATTAAGAAAATATTAACTTATCTTTGATTGAGAAACAAAATACTTCTTTTTTATATATAATTGTATTGATGGAATTCCAAGTGTTTTTTAGGAGAAAACAAAATATAAATTTTTGGAATTCAAGTTAATTATAAGGTTGAGTCTTATGCATATAACAAAGAGATGAGTTTGACCCTTAATATTAAGGAGTTAAATGAACAGAGGAAGGAAGATAAAGTAAATACAAAAAGCTATATGGGAAAGCATAAGAAGAAAAAAAGGGGATCAAGGAAAAATAATTAACAATAGATGAGCATAAAGAGGTCATCGAGCTTAAGACGTTAATCAAGCATTTTGTTAAGATGCAATCCAACACATATTTCATTGTTTTTGTTTGCTTTTTTACTTTTATAATTGGATTTGTTACATATAGGTCACATTTTTTAGTGTTTAAATTCATTTCTTTTTCAAGTGTTTTTAAATTGTGTTTCTTTAAGTTTCATATCATTCTTGGTGCTTAAATGATTCTAATTTGAGTAATGTTTGTTTATATTGAGTTAAGAAGGTTTTAGACCACACGTGGAATGAAAAAAAATCACAAATTTGTTTATAAACAGTTTGTTTCATAGCATGGGCCATAATGTAGTTGTTAAGGACATAATGGCTCACAAGCTGGGTCACGGTGTGACTTAACTCGTGATGGTGCCGAGGGGGCATAACCCAGCTTGTGAGTCATTCTATCCTTAACAACTTCACTATGGCTAGGCTATGAAACACACTGCTCATATGCCAATTTTGTGAATTTAGTGTGATCTAGCCCGTGAAGGTGTCGGGTTAGAGTGTTCTAAAACATTCACTCCACACCTCTCCCTCCTTTCACCCCATTCTTCAACCTAACTTAAGTATCCTATCTCTCACCTCTTTCCCAACCTAAAATCAACCCTAGCACTTTAATTTTTTTTCATCAATTCAATGTTTCTCATCGAATCGTCAAGATATAGCTTTAACCCTTTCATAGATTGGGTTTTACACATGATTAGAGCTTCTTGGGAAGATTTAGTGTGCTTTTTCATCATTATTGTAATAATTGTCAATTTAACATGTTATATTATGTGTATTAACTCTTATTTAACATTATCCATTCACCTGTGTATTGGTTTGAGTGATTTTACAAGTGGGTATGCGTAAGATACGAAAATTACATGCCTTATTCTTATAAAATTATGGTTTTGGTATATGAGTTGATTTCTAATGATATGTTGATAGTTACTAAACTCATACAACCACTTATTAAGGCTGAACACTCTATACACGATTATATTTATGAAATTCGAATGAATGAAAGGTGTAGAGTATTTAGGGATTTGACATTGATATGCATTGCGCTTAAATGAGTTAAGAAGGATATGTAAGTTTTTAATTAGGATTATTATGTTTATAGATGCCTAAAGGAATTTACACGTTCTAGTGATTAATGAACATCTTTCCCATTTTTCTTGAGTAATGAGTTTGGCACGCCCTCTCTATAAGTTTAGTTAGATATTAATTATTTTGAAGAATTCATAAGCCTTGTATTTGATGCAATTATTGAAGCATGATATATTATTTATGTTTTGGATACTATTTTCCATAGTTTAATCATTATTGTGTACACTCATTATCATAGGGCTTATGCATTGTAAGAGCTAGGTATGCTTTCCATTATTCACATCTATTTTAGTTTCTGTGTAAGAATCATGTTTAGAGATAGAGTGAAAGCCAAAAGTGTTCACACAGAGGAAGCCTTTACTTTAAGGGCTATCAAAACTCAAGTCTCCACTCCTAGATTTAACAACCCCAATGAGATGACCAAATACCAAACCTTAAATAAGTTAAAGATTGAGCTTAAAAGTTATCTGGTAGTAAAAGATTTAGAGCAGATAGGAGTAACAGATAACATTTGGAACTTCTTGAAGATGGGAGGATGGGATTTATTCATGGTAGTGAAAGAAGATAGATACTAGAATCTATTATGAGAATTCTTAACCACCTTCAAATTTAAGAGGTATTGGGTGGAGTTAGAAAGTGAGGAAGTAGTGCAATTCCAATTGGCTAATAAATATTACTTGATATCTTGTTAGGATTTTAACATATCCCTAGGAATTATAACCTTAAAGGAAAGAAATTTACCATCTACATAATGTGCCAGGTTAGACTTTAATGATTAGTGAGAGGCCTTAGAGTTCTAAGCTAAAATTAAAGAGGGCTACTTTTAAGTGGGGGCTATAAAAAGCACTAAGATGAGATCTTAGAGCTTAAGATTTTACACAGGCTGATCACCTACATTTTCGGTAGTAGACATGAGAGTTATGGAGCAGCCATTCAAGGAGACATCATTTATTTATAGTGTATGGTTAAGGTAGTACACTCCAACTTCAGAGGTGTATTAGCCCACTACTTCAGCCACTAGAGTGACAAGATAACAAGGTCACTTAGTGGATCCTTTTACATCATATAGCTAGCTACAAATTTAGGTATCAAGTTGAGCAAATTAGAGCTCGAGTATAAAATTAATATGGAGCCATTGGACACCTCAATGGGAATTAAAATGGGCTTGGCGGTATGAGTAAATGGTCACCCCAAGCTTAAGGGTACTCAACCTCCTTTAGATGCATGAGACATGAATGAGGAGATGGAAGCTGATTATGAGGGGAACATCAAGGTTAGACCCTCTACGAGCATAAACCCATTAATGATTATATAATTCAAGAAATTTAGTGCCTAAATGGATGCATTGTGCCTTGAAATGAGGGAATATAATTCTACCAATGATGCTCGATGGGTAAAATATCAACTGTGAAACAAGAGAGATGAGAGCAAAAGGAGGCAATGTGATAGTAGTTCTTATAGCTTCATCATTCACCACCAACGCTTGCTGATGACTAATGTTACGAGCCATGGATCACTAGGCGACCCAGTTTGATGTTTCTTTTATTTTGTGCTTTGTTTTGTCTTTCTACTTTCTTTTTACTTTCATTTCATCACAGATAATTTATCTTCAACATTTTCATTATAATTATGTTGTTTTATGTTCTTTTATTTCATTTCCTTATCTTTGATCCATCTGGATTTCATCTTTGGGCTAAACTTATACTTTAGCATTATTCTTCAGATAATAAAAGCAAGCTTTAATCACTTTCTCCAATGCACTTAATGGATATGGAATGGCATACAACCCTCTCAATTCACACCTTTAGAGTGGACTTTAATTTTTAAAGAGTCATGCTCTCTCTCTCCTTTTTTTACACTTTATGTGTTTTATTTTGTTTTACCCTCAAATTGATGACAATTTGGTTTAAGTGTGGGGGAAGATGAACTTAGTTAATCTAGTATATACCACACATACTTGATTATTTATTAGTCTAATAGTGATGCCTTGAAAATTTTATTTTAAAAAAGACTTAAATTATTAGTTGTTTATTAGTTACAAGATTATAACTAATTGATGATTTTGATTTAGTAGTAATGATCAATTCTTGAATAATTTCTGACCCAATTTTTTCTTTTTCCTCTTTCTATTATGAGTGATTTTCATGTGTTATAATGGTCATTGTGTATGATATCATGTATCTAGGGACCTTTTATATTGATTGTTAAGTGAATTTCAAATAGGATGTTTATTATCCATTAAAAATTTAAAATGAAATATATGTGTGATAAAGTGACGATAATTTTTCCCTCTACTAGCTTCACATTGATAAAAATATTGAAGTTCATGAGTGGTGCTAGTAGCCATTTGAGATTATGATTTAGTCAAGTAACTAGAGGTGTTCATGATGAAATATTGAACTTTGTATCAAAAGAATATATGACATCTCAAACAAACTAAAAGGTGCGACTGAGTTCAGTAACTGGGGGTCATTCATGATAACTTATTTACCCTCAATTCAAAAGACAAAGTGAATCTTAAACAATTGTTCCAATGTGTAAATTGAATTATTTTTTGTTTTGCTTTAGAATACCTTTGACCAATCTTACATGATAATCTATATGAAACTACTTAGATGCTCAATATTGTACATAAAGGGTTATCTCTTTACTAACAATGTGTTTGGTATGTGATAAAGTAGTAAGGTGTGGATTATATTAAAGACATTGTTCTATATTTATTTGTACTTAATTAACTTTCAACTTGTGTCTGAGATCGTTATGAGTAGAGTGTTCAAGTTGTTGCTTTAAGACAAGAAACAACTCAAGTGTTGGGGGTATTTAATAGTCCCTAAATTCTACACCTTTTAGGGATGTTTTATAAATAATTATCTCAAGTTTAAGAGATAATTCCATGTGATTTATATGCATATTTAGTTCATTCTTAAATAAGACATTGCCTATGTTGGTTTTTAATGAATGCTCATGTTTTTACAGGTCTTTAATGAGTACTTAGATGCACTTTTAGAGTTAAAAAAGATGTGGAGTCAATTTTAAGAGTAAGGGTATTAAGTTAGGAGGTTTCACATCAAATATTAAGGTCACATGATGAAAGGAGAAAAGTGCATCGCTAAAATATGAAAGGGAAATCAATAAGATTCATGGCCAAGCTTATAGATGTGAGCCTGATCATGAGTTGGGGGGCTGTTAACTCTAGTAGATTTCATGCCCTGACTTATGGTTATGAGTCAAGGCATGAGCTTTATCGAGTTTGTTGCATTATTATTTTTTTAGGTCCTTTTTAAGGACTTTTACATCTTAGAACATAAAGAGTTACCCCTAAAGGTCCAAATGTCATTCCAAAGTTCAATCCCAATTGTGTGATTACATATGTTTAGATTGAAAATTTAAATATATGATTAAATCAATCCATAAGTGATGCATCTTACATAGAGACCTAAAGATAAGATTACATAAGATATTTGAATTAGGTCTGAACTTAATCAAAACTATAGGATTTATAGAACAGATTAATGCATTCAATTAATATTTTGAGATAGAAAGAAATTTCGCTTAATTTATCAAATTGAATATAATCACATAAGTCGTGAGAAATTTAACTTTAATTTAGGAGACATAAAATCTAAGATAATCTAGATAATTTGTTAATCCAAACTTGAGTGGTGGATACGAATGCATCTTAGGGAGATTAACTATCTAGATTTGGAATTCATTTTATGAGTTTTTCCTTGAATTTGTTTTAGTTGTTTTGTTTATTTTCTTTCCTAATCAATCAATTAACTATTAAGTAGGCTAGATAACTAGGATAGGAATTTTCTAGTAGTTGTAGTCCTCGTAGATTGACAACTTGTACCCTTACCTTATCGCATGTTATAGTATTGTTATTGAGATTCTTTAGTTCATATTTATTTAATACTTAGGTGTGCCACAGGCACATAAATTTTTTTGCATCGTTGTCAGGGACTGCATCAATTATTAGAAGTTTCTAATAATTGTTAGACTAATCATCTTTGTTTTTATTTGCTTTAAATTTGTGTACCTGTAAGTTTTGTTTTTCATTTGATTTTTTTCAAATTTTCTTTTATTTAAAAACCATTATTTTCTTGATCTTTTATTGTTTTATTTGATTTATAGGTTAGGTACCTTGTTGCATTACAAGGAGTCATCCTACAGATTTGGTGGAATCTGATCTTGAAGTCAAAAGAACATTTCGAAGAGGTTCAAGGGAGATTAAATTTGATATTTGTGTAAAGCTTGAGGTTTAAGGGACACAAATAGAGGACATGAATAAGGAATTATAACTCTGACCTCAGCTTACCATGAGTGATTTTTCAAGACCTCGTTACAAGGCATAGAATCTAGTGTCCACAGGCCAATGGTGGAGACAATAAGTTTTGAGATAAAACCCTAAATGATCTAGATGTTGCAAAACTATGTTCAGGTTGATGGGTTATTAGACGATGATCAGAATGCCCATATTGCTAATTTTATAAAGATCTATGACATGTTCAAATTGAATAAGGTATTTGAGGAGGCTGTGTAATTAAGACTTTTGCCATTCAATTTAAGGAGTAGATTCAAGTATTGGCTCAAGGTAAATCCACCTAGTTCCATCACCTCTTGAAATTAGTTAGTGAAAAACAATTTTACAAGATATTCCCCTCCCTCTCTTCCTACTAATTATGTAACGAGATTATTTCTTTTTAATTGTGAGAGTAGGAAATTTTGTATGAAGCTTGGGAGTGATGGAAAGATAAGTAGAGTAAGTGCCACAGTTTCGATTTGGGAAATTTTCTAAAAGAAATGCACTCGATCTTTCATACTATGTTTTAGGAACTTGTTTTAAATCATATAAAATTTTTGAAAGTTTGAAAACACAATTGGGTGCATCATGATTTTCAAAACTGCAAAATTGGTCCATATAAACTTTTTCTTGTATAAAATCATTTAAAAAACCACCATGTAAAATATAAATGCAAGTAGCAATCGTATTACCTCTAACTAAATATGGGTGCAGAAGTTTCTTTATAATTTATACTTTCCTATTGGTTAAAGCCTTTGACTACCAACCTTGAATTGTTTCTCATAATATTGCCTAGCTCATCAAGTTGTTCTAAAACACCTACTTTGCACCGACAATTTAGTTATCTCTAGGCTTAGATACTAATGTCTATATTTTATTCATTTTAAATTGATTCAAAATTTCATTCATGGTAAGAATACAACATTTATAACTAAGTGCTTCTTCCATGCACTTAGGATCAATTTGAGAACTAAAACCAACATGGGACAAATTTTAAGGAAAGATCTAATTACTAAACCTCTTTGCACAACACCCATAATTTGGTTTGAATGATGGTCCTTTTTATATTTCCAATCTCTTACATATCCCCATCCTTCTTGTTTCCCTCACTTGGTTCAATAATGGGTTGATTAGGTGCATACTAAATGTCTTGATGATCCTCCTTTTCTTTTTCTAGACTTGGTTTCTCCAAATATTTTGATTGACCTATATTAACATTTCCAAAACTTTCCTTGACAACAAGGAGGTTAGTCTGATAAAAAAACAGTATACATTGACTCTTTAATCACGAGATTTCTTTTATTGAATACTCAGTATACCTTACTAGTTAAAGAATAACCTATGGAAATACATTGATCTATTTTCTAATCAAATTTATCTAGGTTATCTTTAATGTTTTAAATGTAACACTTACACCAAAGAATTTTGAAATAACTAAAATTTGGCTTTTTTTCCATGTCAAAGTGTATAGGGAGTTTTATCCATAGTTGATCTTGTGTAGATCTTATTGAATATATGGCAAGAACATGCTACTATTTCTACTCAGAAATTCTTAAGAAGATCATATTTATTGATTATTGTCCTAATTATTTGTTGTAATATTCTATTCTTCCTCTTAATAACTCTATGTTATTGAAGTGTCCTAGTTGTAAAAAAGTTATGAAAAATGTCATGTTCATCACAAAAATTTTCAAATAAATAATTCTTAAATTCTCTATCATGATTGCTCTTAATGGATAAAACTATAATTTTTTGGCATTCTTAAACCATGCAATGTATTTTTGTCAACCTTAACATTGCTCAAATTCCTGTGTCACAATATGTTTCTCATATAAAATTTGTATAGCATATATAAAATTTAGCACATATATCTAATATATGTGGAAAAAAAGAGGAAAACTTGAAAAACTTAAATCCTCATTATATGTTATATTTGATCAAATCATACTAGCTCTAATCTTTATTTGATACAAAATCATCATCATTAAGAGGAGTCTCATCATCGCTATCATTCAAACTTATTATATCAAATAACATATCAATACTTTTCTAACCAAGGCTATCTTGTACATCAATTTTATCCAAAAGACTTTGTTTGTCAGAAGACTAATCCACTAAAACATTAATATGATGTAAGTAAATTGGATCTATAGAATTACTTGTTCTACTAAGAATCTTAATAAACAAATAAAATAAAATAATTAAAAACTTTGATAAATTATATTGAACTTAATCATGACAATAATATTATAATATGCCTTTCTCGGATCTTCTAATTGAATCTAACAAAGATCAAATAATTTAATTTCTTGTGTTCCATTCTCTTCCTTTTTTTAAAGTGAATACATTCAAATATGCTCTAATTCCTTTTACACGCATAAACACTCACACCTTAATTTAGAATTTAAATTGCAAACCTTTGTAATTATGGAATATCACTTTTAAACTGGTTCCACCAATCAACTATAAAATAACAAAAAAATCTTATAAAAAATGATAATGATTAGTTTTAAATAAGTAATAAAAGTAAAGAAATATATACTTAGATTGAGTTTATCTTTTTATCGTATTGCTATAAGTAGTCCAAAATTACCATAAACATCCTTATATAGCTCTATTTGTGAGCTAAGGAAATCTTGTATCATCTTATGTTTAATAATAGTGGTGATAGTTAATAGCATCCTCTTATTAATTTAAGCTCTTTTGTCAAAATTATGTTTAAAATAGACACTTGAATTGACTAATGGCCCAACAACAAATAATGAAGACTAAAGCTAACTTTTCTAGCTATCATTAATGATATAAAGGAAAAGAGTGAACAGAGAAAGTCCATTCTTCAAATTAACCTTTATTGCTTCCTTTATCCTCTCCATGGCATCATAAAAATATTTCATTATAGCCTCATCATCCCTATATATTAGACGAAGTACTTTTACTAAATACTCATAAATTCAAAATGCCAAATTGACAGTTGGATTAAAATTCATTGTCTTCAAATATAATTCTAACCTCTAATCCTACATTAGATCTATCATGTTAAGAATTAATCTACTTATCACTTATAAATATCTATCTCAACTCTTTTTTTTGTACAAAATTGTGAATTGATAAGAAATTAGTTGTAAATCTTGTAACAATAGAATAACACAAGTTTCTATTATTTGTGAAATTCTTCCTCATCAATTCAACACCTATGGATAATTATAGATAAATTTTGTTACCTTCTTTGCCTTTTGTACAATCTTATTAATCACAAGAAAATATCTACCATCTTCAATATTTTTTTACATGAAATCAAGACAATGTATAGTATAGGTAGTCTAAAAGAAAGAATTGTACATACTCTGTAAAGTCGTTCTAATTGATTTACAAGAAATATCATTGTCTATAATGAATTGATCAATATTTTCAGGCTTAACCTCATTCACAACTTCATTAAACATTTCAGATAGAGTATCAATATTCCATACTAGACTAGATACATTAATAGAATTCAAAATATAATACCTTTAGCATAATAAATTAGAAAGTTTAAATGGGCTATTGTCTTTTATATGTCCAACCATTACATATGATTGAACATCAATAAGTAATTTATATCATTCTTCTATCTTTTAATTAATTTTTCATCTCAGTAATAAAATTGCTCAAAAGTTTACCTCTATAGTCATCAATCAAATGAGTTTTATATCCCAGATTATAAGAGATAATAGCATCCACCATAGACTAGTAATAGTAAGTCTGTATAGGATTGAATGATACACATATATCGTACTACCATCTAACTACTATTAGATTTACTTTATAAGCTAATTTTCCTATTTGCAGCACACTAAAAATTGAAAATTGAGTTTTATAAGTTGTTCTTAAAGCAAAAATCTAAATATTGACTTTCTTTTTTTCCTCACATCACTTGTATTCAAACCACTTTGGTCTTACTGGATAGAAGCCCAACTTCACTACTATTAATAGCATCACTATCATGTCCACCACTAGAAAGTTTATAACTTCAAAATTCAATCTTTGTCTTCTATCTTTCTCAATCTAATACTCTTCAAACAAAGTTTTTATCTACCATTTCATATTATGGTTAACCTTCTTACAAGATTCCATATCGCTCTTAGTTTTAGTTAAATGTCTATTCAATCTAGTGATTCTCCCAATTTTAAAATGTTTGTTACAATACAAATATATAATCTAGTTTCTCATGCTAGGAACAATTTTCCCATTAGTCCATGCTATATCATCAAATCTCCTAAAAGGAATTGAAATATGAAATTCCTTCCATTTCCGTATAAAAATGAATGCAATTGATTAAGATATTAAATACAACAAACTAATTATAAATAGCAAACAAAAATAAATTATTATATACGTTTAATTGACATTTCAAGTAGCTTAATTATACTTCTAGTTTCATTAAAATATATTCCATTTAAAAAAACTTTGAATAATTTTGCTAGAAATTAAAAAAACCTTAAATTTTATATGCCTAAATTGAGGAAAACTTATATTAAACTAAATCAAACGCAATTAATGATTCAACTATCACAAATGCAATTAATGTTGAAAATTTGTAAACAATTTAACTTGAATTAAAAGTCCCAATTTTTATATGCCTTAATTGGGAAAAATCTAATTTAGACAAAATCAGATGTAATTGATGATTTTACTAATTTAATCTTACTTCTAATATCATGAAAATATATTTAATTTTGAAAAATTTTACATAACTTCATCATAAATTGAAAATTCCCAATTCTAAAACCCTAATTTTGTCCAAATTCGAATTTGATTCAATCTATGTGCATTCATATAAATTTCAACTTCTATAATTTTTTAAAATGATGAATAAATACTAATTGATGACTAATTGTATGAAAATTGTATGAAATTGAAAATTTTCAAACCTAAAGTTTAGAAATTTACCAATTTCAATTGAAATTCTTTAAATTAGTTTATGAAATTGAATCCAAATGTAGAAGGGATGTTAAAACTTCCTTCTACCTACTAGAATTTGACTTAAAACATGAAAAAAACATTGGAGAAGAGAGGAAAGTCAAGAATTGGATGAATGATTGTATTTTGTAATTGTTTGAGGTTTTAAAAGGAATCGGTTAATAGAGTGAGATGAAGGTAAAAAGTGAAGATTTGAATCCAAATAGCTGAGATTTGTAAGGAGAATGAAGAATCTAGAGGTTTAGCATGAACAAATTCAAACGAAAGATGAATTCATGAACGTGACTGATTTATCGATGTAAAGACTAATAGATTGATGCTTGTTTTGAATTTTGACTTTCGAAAAATTCAATATTTATATTTTAACTTCAATATGTATCAAATATTTTAAATATCCACCGGTATGGGTCATTTTAATTTAATAAATTTATTTATTTATTTTTAGTACGATATTAAGCCTATAACTATAATATTTAGTTTAAAGTTCAAATTAATTAGAGAAAAAGCAAAAAGAAGCTAGAGGAGGCGTTTGTGCTTTCTACTTTCTACTTTTTAGGCATGGACAAGGACAAATGCGACTTGACAATTGATTATGGCTTTCTTATTGCCTTTGGTTAGTTTTGCGTGGCAAGTGATCAAGGTTATGATGTATTGCGTCGGTAACGATTTTTGCCTCGAAATAGTACTGTGTCAGTGCCATCCCCTATTGGTATTAGTACTGGACAACTTTTTGAATTTATAACACAGTTCCTAAATTTTGTAAAATTTACAAAATAGTTCTTATATATATTATGCATCTCCTATAAATATAATTTCAATATATCTTAAACAATTAATTAATACAATAAATATAATACAATTTTCATACATATTAATTTTTATCAATTTTCATATATTTCTCAAATAAATCAAAATCTAAATTAATAAAACAAAAAATCATTAAATTATCATAACTTAATATCAATAGATTCAATACACCAAAACATCATGAAATAGCAATAATATACAACAAACAACTATTTTTTATTTAGATTAATAATAATATAATATAGTAATATAACTATAAGATTAAAAATAATACAATATTTATATAAATTATCTTGTTTGTATAAAGTTAAACTTTATTAATTATAAAATTTTGTTATTATTTATATAAAAATATTATTAATTATTTAATAAAATAATAAATATTAATATAATTAAAAACAAACATAAATGCATGTTTTGTTCGCATGCATTATGATTAATACATGCAAATTGCAAAACATTAAATGTTTAAATGATTCATCTTGACATTTGCATAGCCAAAGGGAAATGGATGAATAGGAACTTGTCAATAGTAGGGAGTTTCCTTTTAGCATACACCCAAAGGAGAAAGGAGACTTTAGAAAGTAACTAATTATTCTAGAGTCTTATATCAGTCTTGAGTAAGGCCTATTATTCTGCGATTGTCTCCACATAACTTGTTGGTAAATATACTCTTAGGATCAACTGTGTAGTAATAAGTGTTAGCAATTGTAATGGGAGCGTAGTGTAGGAGAGATAACTGATAAATTTAGTGTCATGAAATTTTAAGTGTTGCCATTTATACATTCCTTCACTCTAACAGACCTAAAAAACATGTATAAAACTTGAGTGAAGAAAGCTGTGTTGCAAATAGGTCCTATAAGACTCTAATTATCCAAAAACAAGGAAGTTGTCTCCATGTTACCTACTACACATTTAATCTTCTCAATCATTACTGTCCTCAATCTCAATAACCAGACAAAAAAATGAAAGTGGAAACTTCTAGGGCTTACTTTCCAAAAGTTTTTATTTTAAAAACATGATGATTCATATAATTAAAAGGTTAAAGCCTTCTTATTAAAATTAATATTTTAGCTATTATATCTCAGATGCAAATCCATTTCAGTAATTTACTATGGGTAGAAAACTAGTAATTAACCTGGTAGGTAGCCAACTGTCTCTCTTGCAAATTCTAAGCTAATTAACTAAGCAAAAGCCAAACCTTTATTTTAGTAATTTAGCCAAATAACAAGTATTAGGGCACAAATCATTTCTTGTTTGCGCCCTATCTTACTTAGAGAGTTAAATGAGATTATAAAAACTACAGACTCTATTGACACAGGAACTGAAAATATAATATATTCTAAGGTTAAAAATTGAAGGTTTAACTAGAGTAATTATCACATGATTCCCTATATTTTTTAGTTTTTCAAGCACTCCTTTTGCTTTACAAAATTCACTAGATTTTCCTATAGTTTGATGCAATTTTCACCAGACTCCTTATCATTAAAAAAAAGAGCCTCACTAATAGTGGCTGACGTAGCAGCTAACATGGCGGGGTGATATGGTAGCAGTGTTAATGTGGTGATTGACGCGAGATGGTGATTGTGCAGTAATATTGATAGGGTAATTGACGTGATAGGTGTAACTATGCAATAGTGTTGCCGTAGCAGATGACATTGTAGGTGTGACTGTGCAACGGTATTAATGTGGCAAATGATGTGACTGATGACATAACAGAGAATAATGAAATTTCTTTCAAAGTTTAGATAGTGTGTATGTAACATTTTAAAGGTTTAGGGAATGTGTATGATATTTGATTAAACTATAAGAGGGTAAAGTGTAATTTATTATATTTTTATTTTTAAAATGTATATTTATATTTAAAAAATTTATATTAAAAATAACATTAGGATAAAAATTCATAATTTTGAATAATTAAAATAATCATTTCAATATAGTATATTTTAATATTTCAACTTCACTATACATATGAATTTATAAATAATCAATTAATAATTTTTTTAGTTATGTCTTAAATTAAATCAAATTAATTTATTATATATAAAAATTATTAATTGAGTAATCATGA
>JAOXYD010176986.1:0-23598 GCA_028565735.1 Pinacopodium congolense | reverse complement strand
ATTAGAGGGACTGAAAGTTTGAAATCTTGTTTAAACCTATAGACTAATACCATAGCTAGATCATAGTTTATTTAGATTTAAGGAACAATAGTTATTCATAATTCTCAATGATACCTTCAACCCATTTCTTTGTTAGTAGTCTTTTTGTTTTGACTTCATGCTTGCTTTCTTGTTTGTTTTAGTTTCTTCAGTTCTAGAAATTGCAAGGGTTTTTGTTTTTATTTTCTTAGTAACATTAGAAATAGTAATTCACCCTAACTCTCTATGGAATCGACCCTGACTTGCCCTAACTACTTAGTTTGGTAGGTCAAATAATTTTATTATTTTGTAGCTTACGACGAGGTTAACCAAATTTTTGGCGTCATTGCCAAGAAGTTGGAGTGTGTTAATTATTGTTTCTTGGGTTGTCTTTCTTTTTATTTTTCTTATTCTTTTGTCATCTTTGATCTCTATTTGTTTCTTTTTTATAGCTTTTTCGAGTAATGGCTTATTTTCAGCATTCTTTTTATTCTGATCCTTTGTGTTTTAATTCTTATATTGATGAAGAGTTTAAGTTAGCTACTATCTCAAGGTTGACACAAGTAATAAATCTTACATCCTTAGTCGATAAAGTAGTGATAGATCTAATTGACACTAAGGTATGTGATTTTTTTCGTATTTAAGCCATTCTATTGATATGTGTCCTTCTTTGCAGGTTTAACGCAGTTCTATATGGCTGGAAGTTTCCAAGAAGACCAACAGAGATGGTATAATCCTTACATTCAGGATTCGAAATGGAAGGATCATACTAATGTTTTATAAGGGAGCAACCAGTATGAATTCAATTCTCTACCATCATGTTATCAAAGCGAACCACATTCCCCATACATGATTCCACCCTCGACATCATCACCATAAGCTGATGGGATGCCATTGGAGGTAATTGTATAGAGCTTGGCTACAGACACTCGTTACTTCCAGCAGGAAATGAGGAGTGGCTTGAAGGACTTAGAAGATCAAGTAAGCCAATTGGTTGAAGTGATTGCGAGCCTCGAAGCTCAAGTCTCGACAAGCGTTCCTAGACAATTAGAGGAAGACTATAGAGAGGTGGTTTGTGACCTTTCATTAAAAGGTGGAGAATAGCAAGAGTGAGAGGAATCCATTGAGGAAATGGACATGTGCTTGGAATCGAAGGAGAATAAAGAACCTTCTGAGGTAAGTAGTACTTCATTTAGTATTGTTGACTACATTTCTAGTCCTTTCCTTAGTAATTTTACTCAAGCAGATGAAGAAGAAAAGCAAGACGAGCTCGTTGAGGAAAAGGAGTTATGCTTCAACGAGATGAAGGATGAATCACCTTTTAAGGTAAGTAATACTTCATTTAGTATTGCTAACTACATTTCCAATCCTTTTCCTGACAGTTTGCATCAAGAAGAAGAAGAAGAAAAGGAATAAGAATATGAGAAGAGTGAGCAAGAGCAGTAGGAGCAGCAGGAGGATCAGGAGAGAGAGGAGTTAAAATCGATTGAATGCTTGAAGGAGTTATGCATGAGCAAGCCAATGTTTAAGGGTGATGAGCAAGATGATGAGCCACCACGCTCATTTTTTTTACCATTGTGGAGGTCATTCTGGGATAAGGGTGATGCCTAGAGAAGGGAGTGGATGTTGGAGCATGATAGTGACATAATTCGGTTCGACATCCTTGAAGCTGTGAGGCATCGTACTGATTGTGAGCTCAATTCAATGGAAGTTGTTCTGACCTCACATAGGACATTGAGCATGCTACCTGTCGAGCTCAAGTATCTAATTGATAATGGATAACATTACTATGTAAAGAGTCAAGTTTATGACCTAAAATAAGCACTTGAAGGGAAGCACCCCATCCGTATCTCATTCTTTTGTTTATTTTTCTCTTTTCTTCTTCTCATTTAGTTTTTTCCTTTAAGTGTTTTACTTGTTTTCTTTTGTTTGTTTTATTTCTAGGCATTCGACACGGGAATCTGAGAACTTTCATTTCCAGGTTGTAATCTTTCAATTTAAATTTGCTATCTTGGTTTTCAAGCTACATTTAACCCCTTTTAATTCAGGGGATTCCTTCTGTTCCATCCTTTGTTTGTGTTTTCATTGTTTATAAGACATTAGGGACAATGTCTCATTTAAGTGTGGGATGGGGAAATTTAAAATTTTTCGGCACTTGTACTATTATGAATCTGATGGTTATGATTTGAATATGATAGCTTCAAATGATCTTGATCTTTAATTGATTATTAATTACGGTATTTGAAGGCAATTAATGTTTTTAATTTAGTGAACAATGATTGATTTTGGATTGATTTCTAATCTTTAAGTTTTTCGTTTTTATTTTTTCTTTTGAGTGCTTGCATGTATGTAGTAACCCCTTTTGTATGATATTGAATGATTATGATCATTTTATATGGCTTGTCGTGTGAATTAAGAATTGGATGTTGTGTTTTCATTAAGAATAAAAAAAGAAAAAAAGATAGAGAAAAATGTCGAAAGTATGCTTTTGTTCTAAATACGAAGAGAGCAATTTTCACTCTGTTAGCTTCAAATCAAAAGGTTGAAGTTTATTTGTAAAGCTAGTAGCCATTTGAGACCAAGATCTAACCTTAACGGGGGGTGATCACAACAAAATATTCACCAACATGTTAAATAGTTGGATGACATCTCAAACAAGATAAAAATGAGTAATGATCTCATAAATATTACTTTAAAAAATTTATTATCAAAGTATGTTATTTTTTGTTGGTTTTTATGTTGTATACATCTTTGATTATGTTCTTATGATAAGTTATATGGAATGACATAAATGTTTGGTTTTATACATTATGGGTTACTTCTCATTAACTTTATATGTGTGCATATGATTAACTAAGTTTTTGTCATGAAAGAATTAGGTTTTGCGAACTTGATTAAAGATATTGATGGATTTTTATTTGTGCTCAATTAGCTTAAATCTTTAGATTGAGATTGTTTGAGTGAAGTGTTTAAATCATTACTGAGGACAAGCAATAGTTTAAATGTGGGTTATTTACTAAGATTGGAATATATTAAGTTTTCATAAGCATTTGGATGTGATTTCAATCCTACTTTATTGTTTAAATGATCAAATTATCTTCATTTTTCACTTAATGTTCGGTTAAATGTGTTTATACACATTTGGTACCAAAAAGGAGTAAGATTGGAGCATTTGATCCAAAGTGTAACTGTTATCGTTGAATGAAGATCAGTCGACTGAATAGACATCGGCCAACTGAAGGCAAAGACCAGTTGACCTATGTCAATGGTTCAATCGACCGAATGAGGCTACTCGTGAGATCGATCGACTAAATAAGAAGACCGATTGACCGAACAACACTAAAGAAGACATCTTGACAACAAAAAAAAAAGCTAGGATGAAGCTGTTTAAGCTAAACCCTTAATATAAAAGGCAAGGCATGTCTAGACTTTGGGGCTCTTCTTTAATTTTTCAACTGTCTTCCTCCATAGTTTAGGGTTTTATTTTATTTCTTTTCCATGTTCTAGCTTATTTTAGTTATTTTCTTATGTTTTCTTGTTGCTACTCTATTCTAGATCTTAGATAGTTATTTATTT
This sequence comes from Pinacopodium congolense, assembly GCA_028565735.1. Taxonomy (NCBI): domain Eukaryota; kingdom Viridiplantae; phylum Streptophyta; class Magnoliopsida; order Malpighiales; family Erythroxylaceae; genus Pinacopodium; species Pinacopodium congolense. Next base: position 20,004 of record JAOXYD010176986.1, on the reverse strand, counting down.
TGATGTTTTTCTTAATTTATTTTTTATGATTTCTTATTATAGTTTTGTTTGATTTTTTTATTTGGAATACTTACTTTTAATTAATATAATTATTTTTTATTTTATTTCTAGCCTTATATTTATTTTTTTTGTAATTATTTCTACGTTTATGATTTAATTTCAATATTTTCATTTTATGTTCTATGTTGATTTTGTAATGTTTAGATAGTGTCTTTTTGGGTTTGAAGGTGTATGAAGGGTTAAGGTTGATTAATTGTGAGAGTGTGAATTGATTGAGCTTAATTTGGTGTTTTTAAGCTTAGGTTGGTTTGGGATTTTTGTTAATTGTTACGAATTAGGAGTTATCCTTAAGATTGACCACCCTTTAAGCAATTTCCTAATCTTAAAGGTAAGAATGAGCAAGTGATACATAATGGTCCTTAGCAATTTTCAAAAGTGGTAATAGGTTACTTGGATTTGTTTGGATACTTAGCCAGCTAATCTAGAGTCCCTTACCTTAAGGTTACACTATCTGAGCATGAGAATTAGTGGCCTAGGTTAGTTGTTTATTAACATCTAAAGCTTCTCCACTAATAAATCTAAAGACCTTATTATAAGTTATAGATGGAGTTAGGGGTATTTCTAGAACTTGTTAGATATACCTAAATTTTAAAGGGACTAAGGGTTTGAGAGCTTATTTGAACCCATAGGCTAACATCATAGCTAAAGCCTCATTTATCTAGTTTCAAGGATCAATAGTCATTCCTAATTCCTGATAATACCTTCGATCCATTTCTTGGTTAGTCGTATTTTTGTTTTGCCTTGGTGTGTGCTTTCATGTTTGTTTTAGTTTCTTTAGTTCTCGCCATTCCAAGTGTTTTTGTTTTTATTTTCTTAGCAACATTAGAGATAGCAATTCATACTAACTCTCTGTGGGATCGACCTTGACTTGTCTGAGCTACTTAGTTAGGTAGGTTAGGTAATTTTATTATTTGGTAGCTTATGATGAGATCTACCAATGTTCAAATTGAACATCAAAATAATTAAAGCAAATTGTTTAAAGGTTGATGAGTAAAATGAATCATGGTTTTAGTACATAAGATTTGGCCTTTTAAATTTTTTAGCTCTGAAGGTCATGGGAGAAAAGAAGATGTTAAAAGGAATTCCCTCAATTAACCATCCTTATCAATTACTTGGTGTATGTCTTATAGGAAAACATGTTAGGAAGAGTTTTCTACAGAAGATATATCAAGAGAACTAGTCCTCTTCAACTTGTCCATTTGATATTTGTAGATCAATTGATCCACCTTCATTTTGTAAGAAAAAAAAATATTCCTTACTCTTTACTTGTGAATTTAGTAGAAAAAACTTGAGTTTATTTTCTTGAATAAAAATCAAAAGCTTTTGAGATCTGATTAAGAAGGCCAATTTACTTCCAAATAATTTAATGACCTTTATGTAACATATGGCATTTATTGTCCTCTAACAACTCCTAGATCACCATAACAAAATGGATTAATCGAGAGAAAGAATAAACTCATCTTTAAGATAACAAGATGCATGTTAAAGGCCAAAAATATGCTTAAAGGGTTTTAGGCTTAACCCATTCCTTAAGCAATATAGTTGTCTAACCTCTTTATATCATCAAATGTTAAAGATCAAACCCCTAAAAAGGCATAGAGTAGAATAAATCATGGTGTCTATCATTTACAAGTTTTTAGAAGAATTGAATGTGCTCAAACGCCATGTTAAGAAAGAACCAAACTTGATGATCATATCACTAAATATGTTTTCATTGGATATGATTCACAATTTAAAGGTTATAGATTGTACAATCTAAATAATGGAAAAGTAATGACAATCTAAGACATGGAATTTAATGAGAAAGATATATGGAATTGGGAGGCTCATGAAGAGAAAAGTTATCATTTTCTTTCATATTTCGGAGAAAAAGAACAAGAGAAGATGATGCCTATACAAGAAATGACTCCACCTCCTTCACAGCTTCCATTACCTCACGAAGAAAGTTCAAGTGAAACGCCAAGGGAAATGAAAGATATAGTAGACATTTATGGATGATCCAATGAAGTTATTCTTGATAATAATGAATTGTATTGTCTTTTTATAGATAGCCAGCCATTAACTTTTAAAGAGGCTATGAAAGATAAGAAGTGGAGACTAGCAATGGATGAGGAGATCAAGGTAATTGAAAATAACAATTTTTGAGAAATAGTAACCCTTCTCAAGGGCCATTAGAGTCAAATGGGTGTACAAGGAAAAGAAGAATACTAAAGGAGAGGTAGAAAAATACAAAGCTAGGATTATTGTCAAAGGATATAAGCAAAAGCATATAATTGACTATGAAAAAGTTTTTGCACCTATTGCTCGAATGAAGACTATTCATTTACTAATTTCTTTAATAGCTAGAATGAAATGGAAGATCTAACAACTAGATGTAAATTCATCCTTCCTTAATGCTATCTTGAATAAGAGGTCTATGTCGAGTAACCATTGGGTTATATAACCAAAGGATATGAAGGAAAATTTTTAAGATTGAAGAAAGCTTTATATGATTTGAAGCATGCACTAAGACATGGAATGGATGCATCAAAAAATATTTTCAAGACAAAAAATTTGTTTATTGCCTTAATAGATATGCTCTATACATTAAAATTTATGAAAATGCAGATATTTTACTTATTTGTTTTTTTATAGATGATCTTATTTTTACTGGTAGCAATCTTTTTTTTTTTTGAAGAATTTAAGAAGGCTATGTTATTTAAATTTGAAATGACTGATATGGGGCTTATACCATAATACTTCGGTTTAAAAGTGAAGCAAATAAAGGAAGGCGTATTCATTTCTCAAGAAGGCTATGTAAAGGATGTCTTGAAGAAGTTTAAAAGGTTTGATTGTAATACCATTGACATGCTTATGGAAATTGGAGTAAAGTTATCAAGGTTGGAAAATGTAAAAGAGGATAATCCTACTAGGTTAAGAAACATGTAAGAGAAATTAAATAGAATAGAAGAAACAAATAAAAACACACAAATTTTCATGAGATTCAAAAACCTATTATTTCATATGTCCTCAGGAATAGACCCCTAAACTCATATGGTACATTACAAAAAAAAACTCCTATTTTAATAAACTACAACGAGCCTTAAACTTTACCAGAACGATGCCATTTTATACAACTGTTGATTTATTGACTTCTCTTAGGACTACAACGGTGATATACAGGAATATAAACAAAGTCGTTATGTATTTCTATTTACCTACTATCTTCAAAACTATACCATACTACAGGAATGTTACCCCTACACTTATACAAACTAATAATACAGTAACAAAGACTGTAAGTAACACCACCACTTTCTCTTCAGCCAAATCTAGCCACTTATCCTCTGCACGACAACCATCTCCCATCAGTCATTACTAGCATTTGTGTCACTATTTCTCTACTTAGGCCAATGTCACTACCACCTGTCATCTACCATCTTTGCCTAATTACTACCTGCAACTCTACTTGACATCCGTACTTTGCCTTCTTAGTTTTAAAAAGAGTACAATAGTGTAGACATCAGCAATTAGGGCCAATGTTAAAAGGTAAGACATATCCCAACCGTCATCACCATCTGCATCTCTAGGAAGAGTAATGCCAGCATTAATTTCTACTTTCCTTTTTAGTTTTGTTTCTCCTCCAACATAAGTAGTTAAATATTTTCTTCTAACTATAGGATAATAACAATTTGGTTCTTTAAGAATTAGGAGATTTAATTAAACCTTTTATTTTTCTTTAATTCTTCAATATTTAGATATCTTTTAAGTTGCTTAAGGTTATTATTTTGATTAATTTCTTAAAAAATGTTAGTACTTTAAATCTATATTTATTTAAATATTCTAATTCTTGTGATAAATATCATTATTGATTATAAAAGAGATTTTCAATTTATGTTATGAATATATTAGTTATAATTGGTGGTCTCTTTAACTTTTAATGTTATTAGTAAATTAAATCTTAAGAGTCATTTATTAATAAGAGAACTAATCAAAAAGCTTGTTTTAGTTATCAAATTAAGGAGAGATATATTATTAAAACCTGTTAACAATCATAACTACTTTATTCAAGAATTAAAGAATTTATCTTCGTATCAATGATTGATTCTATGAAGCCAAACTAAAATTATATCTTTTTTTAGATAATTACTTATTATTTATCTTTCATTTAATTTCAATTTTGTTATTAGTTAAATTTTAAATCACTTTAATCCTAACTTTCAAAACTCCCTTTCTTTATTTAATTTTATTATTTTTTCAAAAATAAATAAATCCATCTAATCCCCATATATATGATCCTACTTTTTATTATGTACAATTCACATTATTGTAAAATAAGGAATGTATTTTTATTAGATTAGACAACTAACAGCTTCACTTTTTTTAATGTCACAGACGTTATACATATAGTATGAGATAAAAGGAAACCTCTATTAAAGTGTATCCACACCTAAAAAATGACTCATATTAGTATAAGAACATTCAAAAACTGATAATGACTCAACTTAAAACACGTTCACCCTTAAAAGAAGGAGCCTTAAATGATGTTAACTTCATTAACACTTATTGTCAACTACATTAATGCAGAAATAAATTAGACCCATATACTTTAATATAAACGTGAAATTTTTAATAAATAAATGATTATTCTTTCATTTAAAAAATAAAAATTCAACTAACCACTTATTTAACGTTATAGAAAATAATTTTAATATCCTAAATTTTAATATATTAAATATTATACTTTTTAAAGTTCAATGTGTTATTTAATATAAAAAGATCTAGCTTATATAATGTTTTACATTAGAAAGATTTGGTTTCTTATAACTCAACCGATTAACTTAAGACCAACTTTTAAGGCAAGTGCACATGCCATCAAGTAATATAGCAAATATTAAATGAGTCCAAGTGTCAATACCCTAGGAAAACCACTATAACTACTAGGTCAATTAGATTAAAACTATTTAGAGGATTGATTTTAAAGTGGAAGATAACTTAATTTAAACTAAAGATGCAAATTATAGAAAGGAGATCAAGATTTCTTCTAAAGATTACCAAATATGAATGAATAGCTAAGGTTCAAGTTTTCAATGATTTAATTGATTATCTAAGTTTATTATGCCTAATCTAAAGTATCTTCATGAAATTAAGACAATGTTGTAGTTAATTCAGTGCCTTATTTCTATTGATCCTATCTTACGGTTTCTTTCACTTATAAACTTAAGTAAGAGGCATAAAGCTCAAGAAGCCTAATCCCAAAATCCCTTATTTTAATATTAACATCCTCATGATTAACCAGAAAATGGTCATGTATTGATTTAAATCGCATTATTTATTTATTGTTCTAACAATTAAAATAGATTTTTTGGATCTTTAATCATCTATTGAATTTGTCTTAAATGGCTAAGTTAAGACAAGCATTAAACACTTAAAATAAATAAAGGTTAGCTCATAAACCTCTAATAGACTTATCTTAGCTAGAAAAACAAATTAGCCACACATATTAATCAAAGAATACAAGATGAACATCATAAACAACATATATTTAATTATATGAATGAAAGAGAGAAATACAATGAAATAAAGAGTTTAGAAACCATCAATTTAAACTTCAAACTAAAATACAACTCTTAGTTACGTGTCTCAGCTCTTACAGGTTCCTAAGAAAATGTGAAATCTCTAAAAAAAGATTGAAATGAAAAAACACTAAAAATTTAAGGTTGAGAGAGAGAATCTAGAACTCTCTGAAAACAAACAAAGTTTTATGTGTAAAAACTTGTTTCTTAATCTCTGAGGTTGCTTTTAAATATAAGGATAATATTTACTGTAACTTGGTGCAATTAGGAGGTAATTTGATGGAAAAAAAAATCGTGAAGAATAGCTTGAAAACCTTGTCTATAATTTTCAACGGTATTTAAAGTTGGTTATCAATGGTGTCATTAAATAACACCATTTATCTCCTAGAAACAGCTACTTCAATATGGGTTTGATGGTGGTTAATTTTTAGGTTTATATATATATAATTTGTAGGATGATATGAATAATTGAGAAAATATGCAAAAAGATTCAAGAAAGAATCCATTTCAAGGGATCAATGGTGGTTAAGGCTCAACCACTATTAATCTCCTGAAAATGGCTTCTTTCTTGAATCTTTTTACAAATGTCCTCAATCATTTACATCAACCTACAAATTAAATATCAACCACTATTGATCCCCTGATATGGCTTTTTTCTTAAATATTTTTGCGCATTTCCTCAATTATTCACATTAACTTACAAATTAAATATGTACGAACATAAATTAAACATCTAACATTAAAATATGGGTAAATTCACAATAAATAATACTTGAAACATATCAAATTAAGCACCTAACAATTAATGATTAAAGTTTATTATTGGCTATTTTTATAACAAATTAAAATTTTTAGTGTTTCATTAATTTTTATATTTCTAATTATCATTAAAAAATTGAGCAAATTTTTATATTTTAAATATATGTTATCCTTATATATTTTCATATAAATGATTATGATTTACTATGTTTTATATTCTTAAATGGTGTGGTTCACCACAAAACTTTATACATAGTATAACACTACTTCATGCATGCCATGTTACTACTTGATACACACCATATCATCACTTCATACACACAATATTACCACTTCATATGCATAATACTACCACTTTATTCACACCATATTACCATTTCATGCAAACCATACCACCATTTCATCCATTCTATACCACCACTTCTTACATACCATACCACCTTTTTCATATAAGTCATATATTCAATTCATGCATGCCATACCACTAATTAATGGATGTCAAACCATGCCTAGGTGCCAACCATATAATTAGTAATTTTAAACTTTAACACCACATTATGGAAACTATAAGAATATGGATATTATTTTTAACACTAATTTCAAAATGTGTAAGGTTTATTTTAATCAATATTTGTAAAATATAAATTGAAATTATTATATACTGTACGTCTTTAACCTATGTAATTACCAAAGCATTAACAATGAAACGTCTTGCTTAACGTATGTAGTGAACATGCAAGAATGGGAGTCAAGTCGTCTATCATTTTGCCCATTTTTTAATTTCTCTAATTTATTACCATTTTTTGCCATTGTATTATAAAATTCATTACTTCTTCCATGTTGGCATTTCTAGTTCATTTAAGGTGTGCCCATGCCTTAGGGAAGATTGCCTATTGACCTTAATCCCAATGACTTATAGTAAATTCCTTCCTTATGGTATTACCTTAAGGAAGGTTACCTTTTAGCTTTAATTCTGCTAACTCATATATGGCTACTTCTTTAAAGTATGATTATACCTTTAAAATGGTTGTCTTCTAACTTCAATTATAATGATTGATGGTAGGTCTCTTCTTTAAAGCATGCTCGTATCTTACGGAGGATTGCCTTCTAGTGTGAAGTAATGATATGAACTATACAAATAGGTGGTATGATATGTATGAAGATATGGTACGAATGGTATTAAGTGGGGGTAGGAATTATATAGAGTGGAGGTATGTTATATATATAGTAGTGGTATGTTGTGTAAAAATTAGTAGTAAATTATGGTTATAACGACGGTTTATTATATGAAGTTGTGATATAGTATTTATGAAGCAATAGTATAGTGTGCATGAAGTTGAATGAAATACATGAAGTGGTGGTATTGTGCATGTTGAGTGGTGGTACAATGTCCACGAAGTGATGGCATGGTGTGTATAAAGTGGTGTTATAGTATGTATGAAATAGTGATAAGGTATGTAGGAAGTGGCATGATATGTATTAAGTGATGATATAGTACTTGGTATGGTTTAGACACAGTAATGGCATTTAACATGCAAGCATTTTTTAAATGTTTTACACCAGTCTTTAGGGGAGTTATAGAATTTAAGTATACTTATCCCTTTAATAAATGGTATTGGATATTAACATAGAAAAAGAATATTCTTATAAAAAAACATTTATTGCATCAAGTATAAAGGGACTTCTAATTTTTAGAAGTTTGATTTTGATTAATCAAATATTAGGAATATGGTAAGCAATAATAGAAATTAATTTATTACTATTGTTTTCTAAATTTCATAGATCACTAAATCAACATTTTAAGGCTATAAATGTTTTCCTTTAAAGCCTTCAATATCTTTTTGGAAGCTAGCTTTTTAGCCATTTTCTTCTATGCTTTTGTGGTTATATTTCTAAATATTTTTTCATTTGCTTCAAATTATATAGTTATTAAATTCATGCCATTTTTGTGAGAAATAATTGGTTTACTCAAGTAAAAATGCTATTTATGACACATTTGGTGAAGTTCCCTCATTGGATGGAGTTTTTATGTCTCTAAAGTAATTAAAGATCAAATAATGGGCTTATACTCTTGAAGCCCATCTCCTTATTGTATCTTGAATCTCTAAGGATGTCAACGATTCAATGACATCTCCAGGAACCTATTAGGAATTAGCAAATAACATGATCAATGTCTTTAATATGAAATGATGGGAAAAAAGTAACTTAGTAGAACTTATGAAAATTTCAAACTTTTTGACTTTTGACTTTCTTTTGGTCAGGATCATATTAATAATGGAGAAACAATCACTAACCTTTACCAGTGATGTCTCAAATTCCTATTTAAAAGAAGAATGTCCTTAAACACACTTAATATCATCACCTATATACCTATGAACATCTTATGATGTATGAAGAATATGTTTATGCAATTTTTCCTTAATAGCAAGTTGTACAGGAAAACTTATTGTTAACGAAATCTAATCTCATGTCAACTAACATTTCAACTGATATATTAGGATATTTATCAAATAAATGAATAGTCACAAAATATCACATCATAGAATCTCTAAGAAATTCCAAATTGTTATATAAAAAATAGAATATCCGAATTAAAAAGTTGCAATCAACATTAAAAAACCATAAAGGGTATATAACACCGAAACACCCCATGAAAGAGGCAATAATTCTACAGGAACATAACATAACATGTATTTATCATTAATTTCATTTAATTGTGTAGAAAATAATTTCATAACTTCATTGTAAGAAATCAATACCTGATAACATCTAGTTATATTAGGAAACATATAAAATCCAGGAGTTAATTCTTCTAAAATTGGAAAAGGAAACCAAAGGAGTAATTTAACAAGCACTCCAAATAATTAATATTAATAAGCTTGTCTCACTACACATAGAAATTCCTCTGACATGGTACATTAATGAAATCTAGTTCTATACCAATCCAATCCATAAATTGCAAAGCTATTACTTCACCACCAATATTTAGGTAAGCACCAATCAGGGCCTCAACTTAAAAGTTAATGTTAAAGTTATTTACAAGTACTATAAACATATTTAACTTGTAAGTTCAAAATGATCAAAAGAGAAGGAACTCACAAAAACTCATTCTTAACATAGTTGGTTTTTCTTAGTAGACATATTCCTAAATGAAAACTTACATTTGTCTATCCAAAAAATAAAATTAAAGAAATAAATTGAGAGATATTGCATATATTTATAATATAAGCATAAGGATGTTTACACCTAGAGTGATGATATTCATCAAATATCAAAACTTTTATAAAGTCTAGTATAAAAAATCTATGACACAAGACATTTAGAAAAATATAAGGTGCCATTACAAGTAGCTAGAAGAGTAAAGCTAAAGCAACATTAGAACAAGTGCAGTCAGATTTTACATGTTCTCTTTCTAAATCTTATAGCCAACATTGTAGAGTAAGAAGCAAAAATCTTTTAATAACCCTATAGAAAGGGAATTACGACAATTATTGAAGGAAAATGCAAGAAATAGTAGGTTGGTAAAAAGTACCTTATGTTTCTTTATCTTTTATTCTATATGGGAGCCTTACAAAGTCAACTCTCATCTCTCCATAGCCACTTTTAAGTAAGTGTGCATTCCCACAGCTTAAACCTGTTAGAAATTATGAAGACAAGAAAATAAGACTTAAATCACACATGAAAATACAATATTTTATTAGTTTATCTTACATTATATAAAACATACTTCATGCATATAATACAAGGGAAATGGGGAAGAGAGAGGAGAAGAAGACTATGGTAATGACACATACTTAGCTAATCAAAACAACTTTAAAGACCAAATAGTAATGAAAGGAGAAGGCTTTCGAATATGATAAACATAGCCTTGCAAAAACATTATGGCAATCAAAGTCTTATCGGAGCCAGTTTTCAAGAACATAATTGTATTATGCTTCAATGCCCTTTCCACTACCTTAAATTGATAACTTAACAAATAAAGAGAATAAATGAATAAAATGATAAATAGGAAAATCCATGAACATTAAAAAAGAAAATCCTGTAGAGGCATATTAGTGGCAGAAAACTAGATAGAATTAATGATGTGGTAAAATAAAAATAACTATGTAAGAAATAATAAAGAAAGAGATATCATACTAGCAAATGAGGGAAGAGAAGCAGAGTTGGGGTCAATGTGCATCTTATATTCATCCAATGATAAAAAAGTTTAAGACGTTAAAATTGAAATAACAACAATCTAAATGAAAAATGAAAAACACAAAGATAACAACTTAGCTCAATTATACTTAATCAAAATCGTAAAAAGTAATGACCCTTTTCTTCTTATCTTAACAAGTAACAAAGAAAAAAAATTTGCAAGTAGGAGGAAGAGGCTTCTCTAATAAATTTTATATATTAAATAAAATTATTTTTTCCCTCTTTCTTGAGGTTCCATCCTTTAGGCCCGCCATGCCTTATTAAGGGTCATTGTCTGAATTTAAATATCCCTTACCTAATAAGGATCATTCCGTAAAGGAGGTCAACTTTTGCTTCAAATTCTGCTTTTTCATTTGAGATTCCTTTCTTAAGCATGGGCACATCTTAACTAAGGTTGAAGTCTGTCTTCAAATGTTCCTTCATTTATATGGGTCATTCCTTTAGGCATGTGCACACCTGGACAAAGGTCACTTTTGTCTCTAAGTGCCTATTTGGATGGGCTTATACCAGTAGAGCTTTTGTTAGTAGAAATTTTTTCTGTAGATCTTTTTTTAGAAGAGCTTTTCTAAGAAAATAGTTGACTATTTGGCTGTCATTTAAAAAAAAGATTTTTTGAAAAATCTTCATAGAGTAGATTTTTTTGTAACATATAAATAAAAAGTACTTTTGATTTTAACTATATTTTATTTTGTAATAAATATTATTTATGCATATAAATATTATTTAAAGTCTATTAAACAATATGGAAAGCACAATATATTAATTATTATATAATTTTAAATCATATGAAATATAAATGAAAATATATTTAATCAAATCTTTTATATAGATTATAGCATAAGTAAAATTAATATAAAAAATAAATATTAAACATATAAAAATAGTCAAATAATACTATATAAATAAAAATCTCAAAATAAAAATTCAAGTTGAGTAAATAGTTAAATACATAATAAATTATGCATTTTATTGTAATGTAAGAAGATTTGCAATATGTTTCCATGTAACATTATGTTAAATGCATAATTTATTATGAGAATATGTGAATATGTGGGTATTACGAGCATTATGTTAAAAACAAAAGGGCAAAAGGGCAAAAGGGACTAAAATATAAACTCATTAATTGTTATTAATTGCTTTGAAACATCTACTTGAAAAATTCATTTCAGAGGCTTTTTTTAGAAACTCCAAATTTAAGCTTCTTAAAAAGTTGTATTTTGGCTACTAAAAAAGCTATATCTATTAAAGAATTAATTTTTAATTCTACAGTCAAACACTCATTTTTTAACAAAAAGGCTTTTATGGTGGAAAAAAAAGTGCTTATTGACCTCCAAAAGCCCATCCAAATAGGTACTAACTATGTGTATAACGTAAGTAACATACTATCATCTTATGCATAATATAGATACTATTAACATAAATAATACCAGTAGTATCTACAAGTCATACTATCATTTAAGACAAATTATACCACAACATTATACAAACCATATCTATACATTGCAAGAAATATATCATAACAAGTTTGTGTATCATAATAAATTTAAGAAAACTACTATACCTTTAAGTCTTTTTAAAGTATACTTAATGATTATAGACGTTATTCCAATAACAAATGCACCAAAACGCTACATTATACATGACTTAACCTTTGATTTACTATAAATTAAAAAAAAATTGGTGTGGTTTTAAATGGTTGATAATTAACAATATTTATAACTATTAGAAGTTATGATATTTAAAGACTACCTTCAAGCAAATCGAATGTAATAGAAATTACAATTCAATTTCTCATAATTAAAATGGTTACATATACACATTTGTTCTTTTAGTTCTAATTATCCCTAAAGATAAAATGAGAAATACATATGAACCCAACATATTTATCTCTTATACATTTTATATCATAAGATGTATTGAAGCTATAATAGGTATAAAGAATTTTACTATCCCTTTAAGGCATGTTTATGCCTTAAAAAAAGTCGTGTTCCATCTATAATTCTTTCCTTCGATTTTTTTTTGTTCCTTCCTCAAGGAGGTAGCGTAAAGGAGAACACCTTATCTGGGCATACAGGTGTAGATGTAGGAAATGGATATCCCTACAATATGATAGTAAAAGCAGGAAGGTGCAACCACAAGAAATGAAAATAGTGAAAATAAATTTCCTGACAAGATGAGATGATCGAAGCTCTACCATCGAAATGTCCCTGGGAATTAGCGATTAGGGTTCATGGAAATGATGACGAGTTAGGCTGGCATGGTAAATAAGAACATTGATTAGGTATTTTGAGATCTCAGAGAACCAAAATCGATGTAGGAGATGGAGATGGAGATGAAGAGTAGAGTGATCGACGGGGTGTTGGTAGGGAGTGCGACCAAACGTTTTCAAATGTAGATGAGGAATATAACTCATCCAGAGTTTCATCTTACCTTTCACGGTGCTACGTGATTGGTGTAGAAGTGCGATATGTGCATGTGTTAGGTTTCTGAAGAATCGTGTAACTTTTTCATTTTTTATTAATTAATTATTTAATTTTTCAAAAAAACTTTTGAAAAATCACCATCCATCTATAACTTTTTTTTTCTTCATTAAGAGTTCATTCCTTATGGAGGATTCATTCAAGGATCACTTTATGTCTACAATTTTAGTTTATCAATTGTACTTCGTTCCTTGGAGCATGACCACACCTTAATAAAGTTCACCTTTTATCTCCAATTTCTTATTTTTCATATGCTTCTTTTAGTAAGGCTTGTCCATACATTATGAAGGTTGCATTTAATCTACAAACAAATCTTCTAATTTCTTTAAGGCATGTGCAAGCCTCAAGAAAGGTCACCATCTATCTACAATTTTTATTTATCATTTTTCATTATTTCTTTAAAAAGATAGCATGCGTTCAAGAAGTTCACCTGTTGTTTATAGACAATCTTCTTATTTATACTTATAAAATTTGGCTAGCTTTAAGAAATGTCACTTTCTATTTGTAATTTAGCTTGTCATTTGTACTTTCTTCCTTAAGGCATGCCCACACTCCAACAAAGGATGTCTCCCTTCTGCAAAAAATTATTGTGATTTCTACTTTCTTTTACTATTATGTGCAAGGCATACTACTTAACACTAGATATTCCATGATCATGTGCAAATTATATTACCATTATTTATAAATCATACTATCACAATGTTGAAGACATACCAACACTATATGTAAGGCATGCCATCACTTAATAAAAAAAATATCACTATACTATATAAATGCATACAACTAGCATGTACAAACCATACTATAAATACATTAAAAACATACCATAACTAAAAATAAGTCATTCCGCCATTTAATTCCCAATATACCACTACAATCTACAAAACATAATGTCTTTAAGGAGGAAGTCTTCCTACCATAATTCTTTATACTCAATCTCAATGGTTCTAAGTCTTTTCTCTCTTCACTTCATATAACAACATATTCATTTTTACATAATTTTTTCAAGTCAAAATTTAAAATATCAAAATATCAAGTTTGGATTGCCAATATAACTAACAAAAGCATTCATTTTCTAATGGTGAACATTTTATTTATGTATCTCATTAGATGGATGTCATAATTTTCAAACAGTATCATACACATTAAGAATATAAAATAGATAAAATATCATATACATATAATGAAATAGTAATTGATGTTTGTCAAACATACCTAAATTTTAATAAAATATAAATTCTACATTCACAAACAAACACTATTAAAACACATAAATAGGCAAGTACACCTATTATAGTATAATATAGCTAATGTGAGTTTTAATTGTCAATTTATAAGGACTGTGATTATTAGAGAATTTATATCCTTACTATTTAACCTATTCAAAGGTAATTGATTAATTAATTAATTAAAATAAACTTAATAATTAAAGATAAATCAAAATATAAACTCACATGAATTTACAAGCAATCATGAAATTAGGATCCAGGTAGTTAATCCTCTTAAGATGCATTCATATTCATTATTCAAACTTGATTCAATAAGTTTTTCAAATTTTATTAGATTGTAAATTCTCTAGGCTAAATAACACACTCTCTCAAGTTATGCAATTTTATATAACTTAATAAATTAAGTGAAGGTTCTCTCTATCTCCACTTATCAATTGAATGCATTAACTTGTTCTATGGAGCCTATTGTTTTGACAAAGTTCACACCTAATCCAAACATCTTATGTAAGCTTATTTTTAAGTCCCCATACAAGATGAATAGTTTATGGATTGATATAATTTATATATTTGATTTCCTAATCTAAACATATGTAATCATACCATTAAAATTGAAATTTACATTTGCATAATATTCAAATACAATGTAATTAATTCTCAAAACAAATCCAAAATAAATCTAGAAATTCAATGTTAAACTAAGAAAACAATAAATTCTACATTCTAAGGTTCATAATAATCTAAATCCTACGAGAAAATTAAGTTCTAAATATAATGAAAACAATAATAACAATCATAAAGAAATAAAGGATAAAAAGGCTTATATTCATGATGCTTGAATCCTTTAACTCTTCTATTATTATTTCTGGAAAAACAATCTTAATCTTCACTTTTCCTTGTGTTTAAATCTAATTCCTCCTTCAATCTTGTTTTATTTCTTGTTTTCATGGCTTGGGAATCACCTTTAAGGTCTTAATGGCAACTCTAGCACTTATAGGAACTAAAAATATCAAGAAAATGACCTAAAATTGCTTTAAAACATAAAGGGGCCAAAGTGGATCAAAGCTAAGGATCGCGATTGTGATTTTTCATCCTTGGCTATGATTTTTAGAAAAAAGAAATCATGGTCGTGATCCTAGCCTTGTTCATCTTTTTCAACTTTTAGCTTTTCATTATAATTTCTTCATTACTCATCCTTTGGACATGAAATTTTGTGTAGAACTCAATAACATAATATTCTTGCTTCCAAAATTAACTCTACAACAATTCTAACTCCAAAAGTGCAACTGATTTTACACTAAGGTCACCTATAGTTGAGTTGTCACTTATTTCAGCTTCTCTTCCTCTTTTATTAATGCACTCTTCATAGCATGTCCCATGGCCTTAATATTTGGTAGGAACTTCATAACTTCATACTCTAACTCATCATCCAAGTAACATAAGTAACATCCTAGTCAAAAATTAATCAAATATGCACCAAATCACATAGAATTTCCCTTTAATCTAACATAATGATCATAAAAACATGCCTAAAATATGTATAACTAAATTGCTATCAATAATACATATAAAGGATCATCCTTTCATAATCAATAGTATAGTATATATGCAACTTTATGAACAAATTATATTTCATTCAAACCTCCAGTTCTTCTTATATATCCATTATAATAGCATTAATTCATCACCTTACATTTCATTATTGAACTTGCTTGTTACTTTTATATATGCTCACACCTTCGAGTGTTAAAACATTAAGGACTAATTCTCTATAAACATCGCCAATTGGAATTTGTTTAACTGGGAGTTAAAGGTTAGTACTCTTTTGGCATTCCTTTGAGCTTATCTTGCATCTCTTCATCAACCAAACCTATTGGGTCCATGGGCATCATTAGTACAATGTTAATCTATATTTCATTCTCACTTTAAAAATAAAAAACGTACTAATCTTTTCATTTTTCTTCCGGTTTCCTTCTAATTTAAATTTCAAACATCTTAGTACTTCATAGTTTTTAAAACTTAAGGATGAAGAGAAAGGGGAAAATGATTTTAGTTTTTGAATAATTTTCTAACTACATTGAAGTCATTCATATGATAGTCAAAATATCAAAACATTACCTTTCCAACTAATTAAAATTCCAGACACTCATGTCTTCTCTTTCTCAAAGTCTAATGTTCTCTTCTTCTTTTATATAGCCCATATAAAATAATTTAATAATTTATAAATGATTTTGTAAGGTTTTAAATATCGTTTCTATTCTGGCTAGTACCGTATTGACGCAGAAATGGAACAATATTGATCCTTACCATTCCAAAGAGTAGTACCGGCCAGTATTAGTCATTTCGACCAGCACTGGTTAGTACCATATCTTTGATATTGTGTTAGGGACCAAACTGAAAATTAAAGAAAATTTTCCACCACCACCACTAACGCCAACAACCAGTGATTTTGTGCCAATGCTAATGTCAACGCTTGCCTTTTGGCCCTTCTCCCTTATGCAACACCACCAATTCCCTATCACCAGGCACCAATGCTTCTTTCTCTACGCTTATGTTCTCCTCTCCACTTTTATTTTAGGGTTTTGGCATATTGTACATGTCTTAATTATGTAGTAACTTGATAAGCCTTGCGAAACATGGAGATCAACGACAATGCAATAAATTGATATTAGGATTTAAAACTAGTGTTTCAATCTAGTTAATTATTAGAATTAGTTCCACAAACTTAAAACTCGTGCATTGCTTTAATTGTGATTATATTATCTATTACTTTATTATTATTAATAATTACTACTTTTAATTTTTTCAACTAATACATAAACCTTTTATTATTCAATTTTTTATTTAACTTTAATGTTACAAAACAAAGTCCAAAGTTTAATTAGGTATACTCTAAGTTCTAATTGCGATAATTTATAATAATTGATGTAATTCCAAGACTTTGAGGATTACATCAATTGTTATTAGATAAATTATAGTTAAAATTTATCAATTTATGGTTAAATTATGTCTAATTATTTCAAAATTGAATTAATTTTCATGAAATTGAAAGTGAAATTATGCTAATTAAAGAATTATTAAGAGAGGAATGTATCAATTATTATTGAATTAGGGTTTATAAATTATTATTGAAATTTATCAATTTATAGTTAAATTATGTCTAATTAATTTAAAATTAAATTAATTTTCATGAAATTGAATGTAAAATTATGGTAATTGAAGCATTATTAAGAGAGGATTATATCAATTGTTATTGGAATAGAGTTTATAAATTATAATTAGGATTTATTAATTTATTGTTTGATGTTTACAATAAATGGGAATAAATATATAGTTGATATTATGTTAATTTTATATTATTGTTAATTTTTTTAGACAAAGTTGAAGTAAAATTAAAAATATAAACTACATTATATAAAAGTACTATTCTGTAGATTTTATAAAATTTATGGATTATTTATAATTTTAAAAATTTTATTTGAAAAGGTGTCCACTATTAACCGGTACCAATAAAGAATTGTTCTAAAACTAAATTTGGTACCGGTATCAGTGTAGATAAGGTATTTAAAACATTGAATTTTTTAATATAGATTTAAAATTTAAGATTTCAATTAAAACTTATAAAAATAACTTTATTGCAAAAATGCAATTTTACTTTGTCTTCTCACATCTTTTGACTATCCACTAATAAGTTTTTGTCCCTACATTGTATCAGGACTCAGGTTCCTTAATAACTCAAATTGCATAGAAATGTAGTTTTTTACTCTCCAAAATGATTTTCTTTGTTTTTGAGGGGACAAAAAGGAAAATTTTTTATCCAATAAATAAAAAAGATAAAAACTAATATAATCCCCATTATAAAATATAGTCCAAAATTAATTCCCTTCCAAAAGGGCTGAAAATAAATCACATACTTCATATTTCTTTATTCTTCATAATCACTTATCAACTAATAAAATTAGTACATAAAGATATGGTTAAAAGAAAGGCTATGTTACTTACCAGTGCAAGTGATGCTCTTGTCATGCTTTTGTTAAAAAGAAACATTGAATTCCTCTTGAGCTCCCTAATAAGCTAATAAAAGCCTTTCGTCCATATCATCTATGCCACCCTATCTAACTTTCCAGTGTTAAGATACGTTTTATCTACAGATAATTCTTAGAGGAGATTCCTAACATATTATAAAATTTATTCGTTTATCAGGTTTGACACAAAATCATAAAGAAATTCTACCATGGATTGCCACTATTTACTTGAGACTGTCCCTTAGCCCGTAGATCCTGACACAAGGTTAGAAACGTAACTCTATGATTTTGTACAAGTGACCTTTTAGTCAGCTCCTGCATAGAAAGATTATGAGTTCCATTTCTTTTTCTTTATAATGGTAAATTAACTTTTTAACTCAGTGGTTAAAGTATTGCTTTCATACGATAAGAGTAATGAATTTGAAAGAAATTATAATGAAAAGTAATTTATATAGAATTTATGATGCATCTAAGTGGAATATTTCTATATAAAAAGGTATTCAATAGAATTAAAACTAGAATTGGAGTTGCAAAGAAAACCATAATTCTTTCCTTGCAATTCTATTATCTTTGTGACTTTGGCTATCAAAATTTCTTCATCTAAGTAAAATGATAAGAAGGAATGGAAATTCAAAGGGCAAGCCAGAAGCTTTTGCTTCCGTGTCATACCAATTTGTTATGTATAGATAATGAGATTCTATTGATATCATAAACTATTCCATATTTGACCAGTCAAGGCATAGCTATAGATGACCTTAGACCTTGACTCTACCCTCATTCTTGAGAAGGCCTTTATTACCACGATGCTATTTATAGTTCAAAATTTTCTATTTATTGGATTAGACTTAAATATCTACAATTTTATTATGTGTTCTCCAATTAGAAAATGTTAAGATCTGTGATGTATATATATATATATATAATTAAATAAGTATGTGGAATAGAATTGGCCATCATACCAAAAATATTGTAGGAATAGCCTTGGATATAAAATAGAAAGTGACAAAAAAAAAATTCAAGTGCAGTGATCAAACAACTTGGAAAAGGGAAAAAAGAAGGAATTCCAAGGAGCGGGATGTTTAGTTGAGTTTTGATTTGTGATTTTTTGTTGTGATTGTTGTGGTTTTGTATTGAGTATTATGTTTTTTTTATCGATTTTTATGCTGTGTTAATGTATTTTCTTTATCGATTTTTGTGTTTACAAAGATAAAAAAATTAAAACAAAAAACAAAAATCAAAGTAAAGCGTTGGTTAAGTTTTTTCCCTTTTTACTTCTTATTCAGTTTTTTCATCATTTTACTCTTGTACTATTATAATATTAAATTTTAGTATGCAATAATTATTTCTTATTATTATATTCACACAAAAGAGAAGCTCCCACGTTGAAAGTGATGTTTTCTAGACAAATTTCGGAACTTTTTATAATTTTGAAAGTGAAAAACCTACGCTAGACCAAAATATAATATGGAATAATCATGTTATACTTAATTAATAAATTAATAAATATATATATGTGTACATACAGATAACTAAATGCACCAGACCAAATTTATAATTAATGGATAGATATTTCTTAACAAAATCTATTATTAGATATATCTTAATTAGATTTTAATCTTTTAACCAATGTTTTTAACATCACATCACATATCAAATCAATGAAGTAAGAAGTTTAAAGTTTACATGTTTAACTAGTATTAAA